>JAQFXM010006135.1:0-13703 GCA_034693345.1 Entomobrya multifasciata | reverse complement strand
TCTCAACCACGGAGCGAGCGCTTTCATCGGGGACTTTTAGTTTTGCTGAGGAGGATAGCGTGAAAATCCCAACCAGTAAATATACATACATGGGCAACTGTAATATACATTGTACATTGTACATATAGCAAAAATAGCAAGGCAAAGGCATAGCACACACACAGACACACATACAATATCGTGAAAATAACTGTTTCATGAAAATAGGATTAGTATATTCTTTTTAGCGAAATGAATTTCTCATTCTTACCCTTTTTGGTGCTTCTTTCGCGTACTTGGACACAGGAATGATGTCATGAGCCGAGAACATTTTGGCACGATGAGTTTCTTCCCTGCATCCATTACACAAAGCTTGTCCTTTTTGTTTTTAGTAACGATGTTCAAGTAATGTGACGTGAAATCGCCATATATTGTTCATAATACACCATATTTATTTTTTTCAGTGTGTTTGTGCATTGTCACCCGGTGATTTCAAGGGGATCAGGGAGGATCAGTTGGGGTGACGGGTGAAATTGTTTTTGCGATTTAGTATTCCCGTCGTCCCGTCCAGGGAGATATAATTTCAGTGGAGTTCCATTATACACGCATCAGCGACGAGATGATGAGCCAAGTAAAGGATATGCCAACGATCCAGCAATGAAACGACGGGTTGGTTGAAGATAAGAATATACATGAAAATTACAAGAAAACCATGAATGTTTAGATGGTTAAAGTGAAGCTTCAGAGCTTAATTGAAACACGAAACGCATATCAAACTCAAGAATTCATTCTTAAAATTAGTCGATTTTGTCAGATTTTCAATTTTCTGAATACAATTTACTATCTATCTGTGAACAGTGAAATCGATCCCCTTCAAGAAGTATTTTTAGTCGTCAAATATCGTAGCATTTAAAAAAATTTACTTTGTATTCAATCTAAGTATTCATTTCATAGCCAATCTTCCTTTTTTCATGCATACCAAGTAACTAGCATCATTAGAAAGTTAGCCTTTTATGATGATGACACGTGTTTTGTTTGTGCCAACAATATACTTTTCGTAACAAGATTGCCCTTTTAAATAAAATAAAAAACCAGATTTATTTCTAGTTTTTTAACGAGCGCAACTACTGAAAAAAACGAGTTGTTTTGCTGATTTATATTATTGCTTCCAGCTAAATATCATTACTATTCCGGATACGATTATTAAAGTGAATTGTTGCGCATATAACACATTATTATAATAAGTAACAAGAAGCTATTCTTTACTTTTTTCTCGAGAAAATATGTGTTTGTATGTATAAATATTCAAATTTCCGCACAAACGAGCTATTTTCCTTTTTCCTTCTTCTTTAATACTTTCAACATCAACGTGTTCCTTTTTTCTGGACGCCCACTTAAAATGTCTGAACAAAGAACTATAACAATAATACAGTTTTTTAACTACAATGGGGAAAAACAGAAAAAAGTAAGTTTTCCCAACAATTTCGTGTTCACTGTCTCAAGGTTATTTTATTTATTAGTCTCTTTATATTCCTTCGCTCCATTCTGATAAATATTTTATGAATATTCACACTTTTATAACATGTAAAAAATTATGAGAAAGCTTTCTTTTTATAACTATTTCGTCATACGTAATTCGATGAGTCATTCATTTTTCCTGACATATATTTTTCTCTTCTTTTGGAATGATTTGTACAAATAAGCAGATTTCGAAAAAGATTTCATTATTTTTACGGACCAGTAGGGGTGCTTGTCGTTTGAGTGAACTTTTTTTCACGTTTCGACACTCTCCACTTGTGCTACAAATGTATGACCTCTTTGATGTACATGACATAAATATAAACTCCAGACAGAAGGCTATTTTTGCGCCACTTTTTTCTGTTACGAAACTACTGACAATGTTTTAGCCTTTTTGCTCTTTATGTTCTGCTATATTAGCACAATCGAATAGTTACATATGGAAAAAGAAAGTATGCCCATTGCCCATGCCCAAAGTACATGGTAAATTATGTGATGTACTTTATTACAACAAAAATATATGACTGCTCGTTTGCTCTTCATCTGGTGGTGTGGTGCTCGAGTCATGATCATCACACATGAGCAATCTAAAATTGGACGAGTTCCAACCATGTTTAATAGGAAAAGTACACTTTTGCGTGTATAATGGCGTGTGCAAATGTACTCATACACATGTCTATATATCTTCTTGCTTAAAAGAGAGAAAAAAAGAAAAAGGAACATATCCACTACCACAATTTCTTGTAAGTAACGCGTGTATTCGACATTATACATGCTTGATACACGTTGTAACTGTAAGTAAAGTCTGTTTTCTTAGACCATACGAGGGAGTTTGTCGGCGTTGTCGTCACTGATGTCCTAAGTGTATTTTTGGTCAGAGCCAGAAAAACGACAAGTAGAAACTAGCTTTAGACAGAATGTTCGCACTTCAAATTATAGACGCAATGAACGCACCAACACCACATGAATACTTTGATCTATAACAAGACTTACACTCCTTTCACATTTCCTACTGAAAGTCATTCATGAAGGAGAAGAAACAAGACAGAAGGAAGGAGGAGGACAATTCTTACAATAGTTAAGGAGAAAGTCAAGAATGAAGATGAAGATAGTGTACAAATACTACAAAGAGGACGAGAGGGAGACATTTGTGCGTAAAATGTGTGTTATTGTCTATTGTACAAGTTGAGTTGTAAGTGGGCAGTACTTACATATGCTTCCTAAGTAGAAAATGGTAGGCATCTGGGATCATTACTACACATCTCCTGACAATATGTCTTTATTGTAAAATTGCCTTGGCTTGGAGGGCTAAAGCACTCACTGCATCTTTTTTGTTCTGGAGGTGATCAGCTCTGGATTAAAATTATGAAATTATTTTGTAATGTTTTGTGAATGTAATTCATAAACCATATATGCAGTGCAGACCATAAATTCAGACTGAAAATGAGAGCTTTGTAAGTTTTCTAAAATTGTAACAGACTAGTTTTGATACAGTTATGCGTTGACTTCGCTTTGAGGCACTAAAGCCATTGTTGGCAATATTCTTAGTTCAGCAGCATCAATTTCGGAAGAGGGTAATAAGATATCAAGGGGATATAATAAATAATCTTATGAATGAAAACAAAAGAAAGTTCATGGACATTATGGCTCTGGAAAGTGTACAGGCTGCAGTGAAAGTAGGAGGAAGAGAGAGTTAATAAAAAATGGCTTACCACAAGTATTACAGTAGTACATTGGAACACGACTTTTGTTATCACAGTTAGCACACAAGGGTTGTGTATGATCGGACGTTTGCAGGAGAAATCGCAGCAGATGATCTACTGGAGGACCTGAGCCATCTTTCAATGGAGTTGGTTTCCTGAAACAATATCATCCAAAACATTAATTCAAAAAACTGTAAAGTTGGTAGGCTGAAAATAATGAAAGTGTACACATGTATGTTACATTGCATCCGGTAATGGGTAATCTGTTTAAATTTAATGCACCAGAAGTAATTCTTTTCAGGGAAAGCAAGTGAAAGGAAAGCATATGCATGATAGATGTTTGCAGCAGGCCCGAAAAGAACATATTCGACGAGAAAATGCCAATTGTAAAATTACATGTACAACTGTACAACTTTAAAGGCTGTTACTTCAAATACTATTAATTGAATGTTTTTGCACAACTGTAGATAAGATATTATTGACTTGGTTAGACGAATCCTAGATTTTAGTAACAAATCTTGAACAAGTATAAATTAATGGGAGGGAGGTAGTAACGTTGTTCCAATTCCGACAATAAGACAAAGTCATACTATTTTTTCATGAAAACCAAATGCAACGTTTTCTTTCTTTCAGAAGAAACTATAATGATATCGCAGCGATTAATATGAAATCAAGCGAAAAAATCAGAACGGCATTTAGAAATCTTGGTAAAATCTTGGTAAAAATAGGAAGCTGAATTCCAATTTGCATGCAAGAAAGAAATTTAATGCTGATGTCACAATCACTAAATAAATACTTTTTTGTAAAGCAAAATAAAAAGATGACATTATAAATAGACTAATTTATTGTGGTCAAGTATCATGAATGTGCCTGCATGAATTAATACGCTTAGCGTGAAAACCTTTATTACGCCACAAAATACAAACATTTTAACCATAATATATTTTTGAAGTGTTTATTTACCACCGCTTATTACGCAGTCGTTCTTTATTCTTCACAACCTGATATCTTTCTACGACGCTTTCATTTACTTGCAAAGCATATTCGTTCAAAAATAACATGAATAGAAGACCCATGATAGTGATATAATTAATTCCAAAAAGCAATTTACTTCAATTACTACTTGAGCAGCAAGTTGTTGTTTTCTTTTTTCAGAGTACTTCTAAGAAGACATTCGTTGACCCTTCTATGTTCTAAACAAAGATAGAGCTCATAAATATTACTGCTAGAACAGAAAATAGCTCGTTATAGATTACAAGGCTGAAACTCAGATAAAGTGAACGATATTCTTGACACCAATTTTTCTAACATTGTAATCCAAAATTCAACAAAGAACATTTCCCAGTTTTGTGATACATGTAATACGTTCTATTTAGTATGTTTCATGTGTGTACTTTTATTTTAGAGATATGATCTTAACATGAAATATTTCGATCTTAGAATGGAAAGTAACACTTCTATTATTGTATAAGACAATATACATGAAACATCCAAACTTCACAAGAACCATTGCATAACTTTCCATTGTAAAAAAAATAATATGACACCATCTTGTAGCTAGAACAGTTTCAATTTTTATTCTTTCCTTTTAGCTATTTTTCTATATTTCACTAGTAGCAGAAAGGACATAATAGCCATAAAATACAAATCAATTGTTCACATTTTAACATAGCAATAATAGTAATATGCATTTAGATTGAATGCATAATTTACTTTGAATAACTTGCATGTTAGATTCTCTCTACCTAACTATATTACCACTACAATCGTAGCATCGTATCATACATTTCATCTCCATTTCTGGTACTTTAATTTGTTTTGAAACATTGCAGATACACACATGAATGGGTATGATCGTCTAGACTATTTAATGGCGAAGGCTAACACAATTGCATAAAAGTCAAAGTTTTTATCCCCTCTGGATAAGACATGTAAATAATATAAATGATCTACGTATGTATCATGTACGCTGCTGTAGCTGTGCTGTACAATATTATTTTTCATCCACGTATTTTCCAACTACTGCCAACAATACACAAAACTATTATAAATTCATATTTTCTCCGTGGCACTAAAATCTTCTCGAACAGCAAGAGAAATTGCACTCAAAATTTTGTAGGAAGTTTTTATGTACCTAAAATCAGCAGGGCTAACATTTTTTAAGCACACAGCTCGAAGAAACAAAAATGGGCTGCCTCTTTGGCATCTCTACATGTTCCATTTTTGGTGTACTTTTAACAGTAAAAATAAATTAAAATAAAAACATTCCGTGAAACGTACGTACTAAAAAAACTAAGAAAACATTCAGAGAAGCATGGAATTATTCGTGTTTTGTGCTATTATTATTACATGTTTGTACGTAATAACCAACACATACAAGCCATAAAGTTGGAGAAATACATGTATATTTTTTGTGTGTTCGTGTTGAGTTGGTGGTGGTAATCGCTCAAAAGCATGTAACAAAAGAGACAAGAAGTGGGAACGAAAATGACTTTTAAAGTTCTCTACTTTCTTTTTTACATTCCTTCTCATTTTCTTCGTTCTTCCGAGAATGTACACATATTACACACAATAAGTTGTAAGTGCACTATGTACACACACAAAAAAACTGACAGAAACTACGTTATCATTAAACATGAGCATATACATATACATGAAATGGAACTCTTATAAATACTATTCCTCTCCCTCTCTCGCTAGTGAAAGAATGGAAAAATGGATGGAGTCATGCAAGATGTTATGAAAGGAGCTGAAAGATGTTATCCTTTTTGTTTAAGAACACCATCATCATCGTCATCTTCATCCGATCTGCTAAAACTCGGTCCATATTCATATATTATATTCCTATTATCAACCTAGCGTCGAATTTTCACATGGAAAGAAAGAGACAGACAGACATGTACAGACTAATATGTATGCATACAGAGAAAATCGTATATGTGTAGTCTACTTTACACACACTACTCATATCTTGTCGACGACGACCATGCAACCCCCTTTCTCTTTTCCTTTTGTAATTTATGAGCTTCTGCTCCCGCCCGCTTTCAGTAATGAGTTCCAGCTTTCTTTGTTCCGATTTACAGGGAAAATCCCACGAAATCATGTCGTCTCTTTTTTCAGCAATAGGAATACTCACTTAAGCCTACACTACTATTAATACTTTTGCTCTAGTGAATGTACTCCTGACACATTAACGGCACTTTTCCTCCTTCACCACTGAACGAAGAAAATAATATTCTTTATTTTTTGGCATAAGCTTCCAAAAATGCTTAAAACTTACAGAGGAATCCAAAAATAAAGAAAATATTAACTGGGCTTATCGTAGCCGGTCAGTAACTCCTTCTGTTATAATATTACTAAAGTATGCTTCTAAAAGGAGTTTAGCCACATGTTCTAAACAGGCTTCTATGAAGGTAAAAATATTTCAATGTTCCTTATGCAAGAATATTTACACTACAATACACACAATATATATGCATGGATAGATGTAATGTAGTTTTAAGTTAACATATGTATATAATCCCATCCGGTAAAATATTTTTTTAAATTAGCATTTTAACTCTTAACGGGATTTTGCACGGAATTTCTTAAGCAAGTAGAGGGGAGGGGGAGTATATTGCATAATGAGCCATAGTCACGTTATGAAAATACAGTAAAGAAAATATGCGAATTGAATGAAACCTCATTTATAACTTTTAATTTGCGAGTATTAGACTCGTGATTGCGTAAACATAAAATCCGACCAAATTAAACTTGTACCAGAGCTTATTACTATATTTTCCCAAAATCCCACAATAGTTTAGATTAGACTAAACATTATGTACTACTTAAAGCATTGAGATTAAAACAACGGACTAGTTACATGCATCCACCATCTTGTGAAAACTCACAGGCATATAGAATTTCATTATACTCTTCTCAAGAAATAAATCATGAAATCTAAGCCAGCAAATCTTTATACTTCTACTTTAGATTAATTTCTTCGAATGTGAAGCTCTCAAATGAGTGATGTAATATCATCAGGTAGAGACAGAAATCCTTTTGTACATTACAACTTTTACTGTGAATTTTCCAAGAAATCATTTGACAGAACTCTTTTTTAATCATCATAATCAAAGAAAATCATGACGATGGAAAAAGACTGACATACAATAATAAATAACCATACTCCAGCTGTCTGTCTACTTGATAGACTTTTTTTGTGTAGACTTATACTTTTGCAATAAAGGTACACGCTTACATTCCTGACCCGCACAGTTTCTTTACCAAATGGACAGAATATCTATACATACCACTATTGTTGTAATCATCACAAAATTCTTAAGAATCCAATAATTCCTATTCAATGAGTAAAAAATAAAAGGATTTTTTCGCCAAGCAGCAGACGTTGAGTTACACAATAATATATTATATAACTTGTTCATTACCGTCATTTCTAGTAATCTGGAAGCAGAAGCTTGCTGCTGACACTGATGATATGATCATACAAGATATTTTTCTTTCTTTCAAGATTAACCATCAGAGCAGATGAGGTATTATACTCTTCTTTTTATGATCTACAAAAGAAAAGCACTTCTTTTTTACGTTTACTAATAAATATGTGTACATATTTGTACAAGAAACACTTCTCTTACATAACTCTACCAGTAGCACGTGCAGCGAAGGGCCCATGACATGACCATGTAATATAGATTTTTGCTTGCAGCCACTTTTTAGAGATTGTATTAGATATAGCCTAATTTGTAATAAGAAGCATAAACATCTCTTGAGGTGCTCTTTTAGGTTATTAAAGATAACGAAACTAGAATACCAAATGTTATTTAATCTTGAATTTACGGCTATAAAAGAAGTTTAGCTGGAACTTGGAATCTACGTGGTTTTTTAGTATTGTTTGAGTGTCTCACACAAACAGAGAAAGCCGATGGGCCATCCTTGAAAACAAGCAGGAGAAAGCAATCCTTGGCAATGTATACAAATATATATATAAACGTATCTGGCTGTAATCTAATAAATGTATCACATGTGATCCTGTCATATAAACATGTACAATAGGTCTCTGTGTGCCCATCCAGCCTTTTTACTTTATTACATCTAAACCGACCAGACAAACAAGACTAGGAAAATAAGAGATGAAACATTCACACAATTGTTCACAAGCATGTAGAGTACGTAATGCAGCGGTCGTCGTAGTCGTAGAGCGAATGAAATATTTATAAGAAATGTATGTCTGCCTCAGTGTAGTGTAGGTACACCTATAATAGCACAGGAGCCTGGCCATGTTTTACGGGAAATGGTATTTGTTTAAAACAAGTACACTGTGCAGTTTATCTTGGTCACTCTTTTGGACATACTCAACCTCAACGAGGGAAACATTTATCCGGATTTATAGGTCCAAAGCTTCTCAAATGGATCAAATGTCCTTTCCAGCTACTACCACACCGTCATCGCCACTACAAACGACTTTCCCTGCTTTACCCCTTTACCAAGCTTAACCTTATACCAAAAACCAGCTTACGTTTTTAGAGAGATACAACAAAAACGTAAAGAAGGGCTTAGTAGCTAGTGAAAAAACAGAAAGCAGAGAGAAAGGAATAAAAATGTAAAGACATACACGCACGCAAGTTGGATGAGACAAAAAAGACATGCCACATAGCACACACAATACTCATGTCGTGATGGCTTTCACCTAATAGGCACATAAGTTGGATGGATGAATATCATCATCGTGCTTAGGGGATAACAACTATCAACTCAGCCAGCCAGTTTTGCTACTTTTTCCAACCAAACATCCATCTCCTCTCTTTTGTAAAGTGAGCATTTGCTCTAGATGATGATTATGACGACGAGTTGTATATGGATTTCCTGCCTTTCCCTAAAAACCATTATGGAGCGTTATTTTCTACAAATTGTATATTTATCGTATATTTGTGCGAATTTCAAGCAAAACATTCAAATTATGGAGTGACAACGGGAAATGCAATGATGACTTCATATACACAAGGGGAGGAGACACCCATCATTTTCATGAAATTAGCAAAAAACTCTCAAGTCAAAGGCCACTATGAGCCCGGGTAAGAGCGATGTAATCATCAACGTCATCATGTGGATTTTACTTCTTCTGGTCGTGTTTACAATATACAGTACGGTGAATTTATGTCTGTATATGAAGTCTGCTCAGCTCAGCTCATGGCTCATAAGTTAAACAACCATGAAAACAGGAAAAAGACCACAAGCTATACTATTTCTACTACATCATCATCTTACTATATTATGCTGATTTAACCCTTTCGTAGGAGAATTCAAAGGAGAAAACTGTACACAGTGTGTGAATGCATGCATAAATACGACAAACAAAATGAGTTTCTCTCTCCTATTTTGTGGAACGAGCAAGTGGAAACTTCAAATGAAGCTGCCAATTTAGTAGTAAATATTATAGTGTTTGTTGGTGGTGATGGTGAAAAAGCCTGCTTCTGCATAAATATTATGTACAAAATTGCGCAACAAATACTCTCTCTTTCTGAGTCTTCTACACTAACAACTTCCAAATAATAGGAGAAAGGACAAAAAGGGAAATATATTTTAAGGTCGTGTGCTACAAATAATGGGTCATACAAATAATGCTGAATGTACATATATCCAGCTTTTACCAAAATTTGTTAAATAATAGACATAATTATATACTTAGGTTGAACATATAAAAAGGGGAGCAACATTGATAAAACATTTTACGCAGTGAATTTACTACTAGAGTCAGTCTCATGATGATATGGTGGTGGCACAGGAAGATGATGATATGCTTGGGCTGCGTGAAGGGTTAATTTAATGTGTAGTGGGAATTGTGCTCCCCGTGAAATTTCACGGCAAGCCTTTCTCTACAAGACAACTGCTGCGCGCAAATGAATCGACATCATTTAGCAATATAATGTTCTGCTCTGTAGCTCACCAATTACTTCCACACAATCATGGTAATAATAATAATAAAACTGACATGAGAAAACTGAGGACCATCGTCGTCATCATAGCATCATCATCAGCTGAAATCCGGATACATAAATGTTACACTGCTTTTATATTTAATAATATAAAAGGTCTACTCTACAAGGTTTTCTATAAAATTGTATTAGTATGCTGGGCTACATAAAACATGGCTTTCTGTTCTATATAACTTTACTTTGAGTCACAGCCTTTCAAGGCTGCAAAATATGGGAAAAGTTTTGGTAGGCGTACGCTACGATGAAGGTCTGAAGGATAAGATTCATAAAGTCTCGGTTGTTCTCTTTCAGAATTAGAATATCGTGAGCCACCTGCCTTGCTTTCTGGCTGGATGGAAAGAATGGTGTGGCAGAGACTGATATTTTCGCATTAAATATTCATACAGAATAACTCATGACTTTGCTCACCTCCTCTCTCCCCATCAATCTCAACTGACTCCGTTTGTGTCTCTTATTTTTCAACTTTCAGCTTTACAAGGAAGCAAAAAATGGGGAAAAGTTTCCTTTAACAAACATTCCACGATGCACGAATGTATTCAAACCAATGCAATAGTAAAATAAAATGGAAAATATTCAATAGGAACACTGGGAAAAAGATTTCGTGACAACAGTTGTACGTATATAGCTTTTATAGAAAGCTATTTTGATGATGATGATGGTGTCATTTCTGTTTTACAGTTCTCATAAAATCCTCATAATTCAGTTGGGTACGAAATGGGGAGCAATGGTGGAGGCACACAGGAGGCGAAGAAGTTTTCACACAAACTGTGTTTTCAAAATACAAGCACAACACAGTGAAAATAGATCATCTCATTCAAATCACACACTTTTCTCATTGAATTCTACTTATTGCTAGCCATATTCGACGGCGCCACCATCTCATACACTTTTTTATATTGGTATATTCAACATCACTGACATCGTAGTAGAAAGAAAGATCTGTATGCAATAAATATAAAGTTTGACGAATACCCCCAGCAAACCAAAAAGCCGAAGCAGATTTGGAAAGAACAAAACTTTGAGATATGTTTTGCGACAGACTACCAAAGTAGATTGACTTCATATACATACCAAAACCGAAAGTTAGGGCTAAAACTGCGAAAAACTAGAGATTCGAGACATGTTTTCAGTCAGTTTGCCTCGAAGCACTTCTTTCTAAGCTTAAAATCATGACTTCGTTTGTACAACTCTCTGACGTTCCAGGCAAAGGGGTGAACCAAACATATTTGTTTAAGTCAATAATGATGTGTCATGCACAGAACTCGTGTCTGTGACTCTTTCGTCGTCTTGTGGTCTGTTTATCTACATTACATTTTACATTCCTGTGTGGTGTATTATTCAAAATAAAATAAAAATATTGAAGTACACAAACTTGCATAGGGAATCAAACCAAAGTTTATTTTTATTTACTTATACATACGCACATTCAAATATACTATTACCTCTTTGAAGTCTAGAAGACTTGCTTAACAAATAAAATAGCATAATTGGCAACGTTAGTTTGCGTTCAGCATATTATCAACCAAAGAGGAATTATTAATTCTCTGTAGATGAAAGTAAAAAGAAGGAACAAAAAGTTGTGATTTTGAAGTTGTGAAGATGATGGCATTACTTAAAAATAAGTTTTTTATAATTATATCTTTACAAATTAATTGTGCCAGATCATGAGCAATTGTTTTAAAACTTTTGATTGCAAATTTGAATTTGTAAGTACGTTCCAGTATGTAGCTATGTTTTTCGATTTCATTACTATGAAGAAAGTTGAAAAGGGCTGGATCCACTTTAACCGTGATGTGGAGTTATATGATAAAATTAACTAATACATTTGACCCCAATATTAAACATTTAAGATAATTAGTCCACATAATTGCCAGCAATATTACCTAAACAAAACACCTACACACTGACAGTCCAAATGCTTCGACTTTAAAAGGAAAACCAGTAATTTAACTTAATTATATGTTAAAAGTCGTTGAAATACTTGCTATCAGGAATAACCTTAGATTCCACCAAACGAAAGGACAAAGTTAACAGCATTTCTCTTCCTAAAAGCTATTTACTGAAACATGTATTCTCCATACCACTCTTAGACTTCTTTGATGTAATTAGTTATGCAGTTAATTTCACTACTTTCTCTTTACATCCCAACCACCAGATGGATATCCTTTGTTTGTCAAATGCCATATCCAGAATCCTGCAAGTTAGTACGCTTAACCAACTCTAGAAACTATGAACTAACGTATTCAACAATGTACACTTTTTCGTTTATTTTTCTGGACATTAAATGTCGTGGTCAAAAATCGATGATGATGCTTGTTCTACAAGCATGATACCATCATGAGTATGACGTGTACACATAATATTCCCAAAACGCTATTTTGTTGGCATAATAATAAACACACAATTGTTGAAAACATACTTCCCTTATCCATATTTTCCCATTTCTACTGCATAACCACCAGTACCACACTGCACTGCCGCCGCCACCACTGCGTATCATGATGACAGACAACAAGAATAGATCATCATAATGATAACCAAAAAACTAATATGAATACAATAAATGGAAAGAAACTACAAGAGATGTTTTTTCTGAATAAAAAGCGAGCGACCTTTTACTTGAAATGTCGTACGTGTCTCCGGCTGTCCTTTGCATAAAAAATCCTGAACAACCTTTTTGTGACAATGATTCATTTCCTGATTTACCCCGCCGTTTTTATCCCGTCTTTCACTCAGCAGCCAAATGCAAACTCATACGGGATCAGCTATGAGGAATGAGGACAATAGCGTGAAAAATTCGAGGAAATGAGTGGAGTATTACAAATCCTCGATCAGGCCGCAGTATCAAACAAAGCACCTCAATGTGTGGTAGTGGTATGTCATTATCTTGTATAATAACAGCACATACCAACTACCACTATCGCATTGAAAAGTTTTTTCTACTTTCCCCCAAAAATATGTAGTTTTTCCTTTTTTGTGTACGTAAAGTTGAGAAAAAGGCTTATTAGTTCTTGAAAAAAAGTCCATTTCCCACTATTTTTGTTTGCGACAAGGTTTTCCCAAGGTATGTACATTTTATTTTACCAGTAGCTTTTTTCACAATGCAATCTCTGCTTGTTTTTTTGAGTGTACTACCTACCTATCTAGATGAACAGCTTTTAATACTTTTTTTCCACTACACAAGCAAAAAAGAACTTTTTTTATTCTGAGACTTACTCATCTCCTCATATCGTTTCATCGTGTTCACTCTCACATTCAAACTATTTTTTTGCAGCATACACAACAGTAGTATTGCCAATGCAAAAGTTATGTGTGTTGATGGTGGTTGAGTTGAGATGTGTGAGTGGCAGTGTCATTACTTTTTGCAAAACTTTTTCCATCATCACCCGCTGATCCAAAGAGAGAAAGAAAACATACAAAATAAAAAATTCAAACCCCTGTTCGGAACAAGCCATCTTATTCTTAGGACGAATTTAACAGCATTAAATACTAGTTTTCTATTTATGTGGAG
>JAQFXM010006134.1:0-13704 GCA_034693345.1 Entomobrya multifasciata | reverse complement strand
ACTACTTTCACTTCATCTTCCTCTCTCAGCAAAGCCACTTTATTCGTACTCACTCAAACAGGGCTAGTTTTTCTCTGCGAGTTTTCCTCTCCTTTTCTTACTTCTTCTTCCTCTCTTCTTGTGAGCCAAGTCAAATCATACACAATCAGAGAGAGAAAGACGTGTACATATGAATAAACTTTTCTTCTTTAATAAAGCTTGTACAAAATAGGTCTGGACAAATTTTGAAGCTAAAGTCCCAATAACCGGAAAAGGGTTTGACATCGAAGTAAATATATTATAAAACTACACCATTTAAAGTACACGAATTTCACAAATTCAGACATTCCAACTGTTAATTAACGATCTTGTAGGTCAAAAAGTAACTTGAGCAAAATTGTGTTTATTCCCATTGCATAAATTTGCCAAGTGGATTATTTTCAACCGAGTTTATTAGAAATTAAACGAACGCACATATACCTTAATAGCATACTGAATTACAACTGAGTATTATGAGATTCCAAAACATAAAACACATTGAAAATATCTCAGCTTGTTTTACAGCACCGGCAGTTAAAAGCTGCAGTACCTTCTTGGCGGTCTTCAAAGAGAGCTACTGGGGTTATCATCTGCCATTGTTGGCCAATTTCAAAAAAAAATTAATCTTGTCTTCCACTGTTTTAAAGACAAAACTTGGGGCTTCAAGATGGTTTAATTGAGTTTCACTACAGTGAAAGACAATGTCTACAAATTTTTTTAAAAATCATGGAAAAAATAGCTTATAAAAATTAGTTTGTTACGATTTTTCTGAAAATTACTGTTTTTTATCTCAGACAAAATCTGACGATGACAACGTTCAATGGAAATGTTATAGGATATTTCTGAAAGCTAAAATTATGGGCTATCTTATGCATACCACCCGACTTTGAAAATATGGGTGACGTTTGAGTATCACGCTCAAATAGAAAAACCGTGTTTTAAATATCAGGAAATACGACTAGTTTTTTGGATTTTTCAACGCTCCAAAAATTTTACTCTGCAAGCCTATATATTTTAAAGTAATGTTATTTCAGTAGTACAAATGTTGTAGTTTTTAAATATAGTCAGCATGAGCAGATTATTCGTTTGGACTGATCAGAAGATGACTTTGAAATTTGTCCAGACCTATTTTGTACAAGCTTTAGCATTTAGTTGTTAAATTTAGAATCTGTTTTTTTATAAATTTAAATCCAAGTGATAATGAGAATTAACTTTTTCAGAGTTCCATTGATATAAAAACCTTCGATTTTTATTCTGAGATGTGGATTGGTCTTCTCCCCCGAAAGCTTTACACCGAATCCGGTGAAGGTCACGTTAATCTTTTCCGATTGACAACAGCCAATGAATATGCCAAGAAAAGTGAGTAACAGCAACATTCTTGCAGTATTGAATGCCTTTTGCATTTCTAGTCTCTTAAATGATTATGATGATTAAAAACAAGTGAGCTGTTGTGATTACTTAAAATTGGGTGAAAAAAACATGAGCCTGTAGTCGAAAAAATGTCTTTATTTTTTAAATTTTCATTTGATCGACACATTATACCTGAATAATATTTTAGTTGGTAGAATCTCACATTGCCCCGAACTAAATTAGACAGAGCTTTACTTGTAGAAAACAGACTCAATTTGTAGTAGATTTTTGGAAAATGCTAAATTTGTATGCAAAAATTAGTTTTAAATTGAATTACTAGCTGTAAAATAAATGTACAACTTTTTTTAACTTGAAGAAATATTTAATTGATTTATTCTCCCAAAACTGATAATTATAAATTGACAAAACAAAACATATATATTTTTCTGGCGAACCATGAAACATTCTATGAAAATTGTAGAGATTAATTTTTTTATTTATAATTATACAACTAATTACACTGCACCTCTTCGCTTGCCACCCCGAACCTGAACATCAGAATCTCTCGTATCAGCATACACAATGACCACGATACAAACCAATACAAACAAAAACCCACCTACAATGTTCACAAGCGTTTCACTCTGATTCCGAAAAAATACCAATGTCTCATCAGAAGTTGATAATTCCTCAACCACAAACTTGTTGTCCTTCATCATATTCTTCAAGATCTCCTTCTCATCTTCACTGTACAAGGCGACACGGACGATTACCCGGTTTATCTCCATCAAATCAAAAGGGAACCTATCAAAAAAGTATTTGAATCCAAAGTTGATATGCGGCTTGAGGTACATCACATGATCGGTCGTGCTCACTAAAGTGGTGTACGCAGAAATCGCTGTATTTGTAAAGTTGACGTCTTTGAAGCGAAGATTAAAAGGATGAGAAACGGCAGGGAGCTGAAATATGAAAAACACCAAATAAATTTAATTTCCAATTAAAAAAACGGACAATTAGTGGATAACCAGACAACTGTAAATACTCACGTTTCTCTCAGATCCATTTCCAGATGAGCATAGTTCCAAATACCACAACTTGCTTGGAGGCTGATGTTCCGGAAGTAAATTAGCCAATTGAAAGAGTTCACATTGGACGAGAAGACCGGTCCACTCCTCCTTCTCCTCGTGAACTACCCGGGTTTTAGTTTTAGCTGAACAGTTACCTTTTTGATAACCAAACAACTGAGCAGCTGTGACATGTCCGGTGTTCATGGCAGACGTGACAATGGGTAAAAATAATGGAAGAGGAATCTTTTGAAAGAATTCGGTGTACTTGGCTAACTGGAGATTCTCTTTGTCCAGCTTTGGATGATAAACTTGGATTTTACAAGTTCCATTGGATTCCACGGACGTAATCCTATAGGTAGGTAAATAGGACATCAATCTGAAAAAGAAGAAGACGAAAAAAATGGTTTCATTATTAGTTAACTAGTTAACTCAGGACGTAACGTTTTTCATGTCCATGGAATTTTTTTTCAGCGGTGCAGTGTAAAACTTACTTTTTCATCGTGTCGTTATGATAGATAGCATCGATTTTCAAATCCAGGTTGGTTTCAACGACCCCTTTGCCCCATAGGTAGGTTTCCTGTGATATGCGGCTCCCACCACCACTACCATACTCATCTTGCTTGATGAGGCGGACTCTTTCGGTTTCTGACACAGACTGGCAGTTGACATTGACAATGATGATGGATAAAAACCCAACAACGACCAGGAATCCCACTTTACCAACGTTCTTCCCCATTTTGTATAAATGGTTTCTCAAAATTCAAACTGGTTTTCAAAGAAATCTGCAGCAGAGTTAACTGAATGAGCAGTTAATTAAATTGAATTAAGTATACTTAAAAAGCAGCGAATGAACACAAGCAAAAAGTACAAACACCCAAATTAATTGAATCCAAAAATTGCTTTGCCTGCACATTTTCCAAAACCATTCATATTGCTTGGTAAAGTCTTAACTGGTCCCAAAATGATTCAGTTTTGGTCTACGTTTTCACAGCTACATGTCACAATTTAAATATCCTGTCCTAAAAAGAAAGGAACGTTTGGGAACGGGGCATTGTGGAACAGTTTACAAAGGTGTTGTTAAATCTGCATAATGATTTGGATGGATTAAATGAGGTGGTTGCTGTGATGTCAAATCAAGTTGTTTTACATGAAACTAAAAATTAAAATGTTTCAATGATTTGCAGGTGTCTGGGTTGGGTACTGGGAGTTAGCATTCAGATTCAGGATTCACCTTAGTTTTTTCTTTTTCTTCTCATGATTTGTTGGTACATTTTGCAATTTCTCTTGAATTGTTGGGTTGGAATGGAAGGTTAAAACTATTTTCTAACCTCTTATTCAAATTTAGCGTGTCAAATTATGCTTCAATCAGATTTACAGCGTTTAACAGGAACCATCAGTGAAATTGAAAAATCGTTTAAATTTACGCCGTATAGATAAACGCAGTAAAGTTATGGATATTGTAAATTGCAATGCCTCACGCCTCACATCACAGCATAGCACAACTCGCTACACTCACACGCACACTACTACCTACCTAACTACATGTATCCGAATTCCGAAGTTACCCCCGCCCCCACCGAAGTTGGCCCCCAGCCCCCAAACTCCGAAGTTGGCCCCCAGTCCCCAAAAATTCCGAAGTTAGCCCCCAGCCCCCAAAAATTCCGAATTTGGCGCCCAGCTTCCAACCCCCAAAAATTCCGAAGTTGGCCCCCAACTTTCAGCCCCCACAAGTCCTAAAGTACAAGTTGCGTTTGATTAAAGCAGGTTAGGTTAAGTTAGGTTAAGTTAGGTTAAGTTAAGTTAGGTTAAGTTAGGTTAGGTTAAGTTAGGTTAGGTTAAGTTAGTTTAGGTTAAGTAAGGTTAGGTTTTATCCCATGTCAACTTTGGATACATAATACTACACCGTGACCTAGAAAAGACACAAAAAGATGACAGGAACTACTATTCGTCACCGTCAGTACAGTTGGTGGAACCCCTTCACCCGACTGTTCACCCGACTATTCACCCGATTGTCCTTATTTCACTCGACATACGTATTATTTCACCCGACAGAAGTAATTATTTCGCCCGACTGAAGCATTATTTTACCCGACTGACGCAATATTTCACCCGACTGACGCAATATTTCACCCGACTGACGCAATATTTCACCCGACTGACGCAGTATTTCACCCGAGTGACGTATTCTTTTACCCGATTGACATCATATCACCGGACTGAAGTATTATTTCACCCGACTGACGCAATATTTCACCCGACTGAAGTATTATTTCACCCGACTGACGCAATATTTCACCTGACGGACGCAATATTTCACCCGACTGACGAATAAACAAGTTTTGCTTCTTCACTGTACCATACATAAAGATGATGATATTCATAAATAATAACACGAAATGAAGAACATTGAATTTCAGGTTAACATTAATTTTATTTCCTACAACCATTTTAGTTCTAAATCTCGATCATGTCAAAGAGTATTTAACGACAAACTTCCATTTTATTTATGCTACAATTTATAAAGCAACTTGATTAGATTGTTTACATTCAATTTTATAAAGCTTTTCCAAAATGCTTGTGACATAATAGCCAACTGCTTATTGGAAAACATACTTTTCAAATGTTCATGTCGTGAACATGTAAAAAACTCTGGAAAATTAGAGAACATTTTGGATGAACTACAAGTACTCCCAGAGCTGGTCCCAAACACCCGAAATAATTGGAACAACGTGATCTACAGAACTCGATCTTTCTTCAATTGGCAGTTTAGATGCACATATTTTAACTTAAATCACGACAGTTTTATCCATGGAATTATATGGGGACCTCTCCTTTCGAAGTGCAAAAATATCCATCCTACAAATCAAATTTAGAAATTTTGTCAGTTACAAAAAGTACATTATTACTGTTCGCAAATTTAGATTCAGATATTGGACCGAAGATGAAAAGGCAGATGAATTAGATGTCATGTGTAAGAAAGCGCTGAAATTTCTGAACCAAATCGGATGCGATGCTCTAACAACAGGTGATCGAGTCAATATTGACGCAATCATCCGTTCCCAGATAACTAGACCACGTTGTGTCGAGGGTAGTGTAGCTGATTGGCAGTATGGATCTGGCGACAGAGATTCTGAAGATAATGACAAATGAAAGCGGCGGGGAACTGTCTAATATAGATGTCAATTAAATAATTTGATTATGTAAACTAATCATGAAATAAAACTTTTTGATAAAATCTTGTCCTGATGAGCTCTCCTTTTTCTTTCCAAGGCGGTTGGTTGGAGATTGGTTCTTTTCTTGGTTGGAGGTCAAGGCGGGGATCGTGCTGGGAACTATGTGCTCTGCGATCGTGGCTGTCTTGAAGTTCTCAAGTTGGAGGCCTGCTGTAGATGCTCGATCCTTTGTAATTCACGCTGCTGTTGGTGGCGATGGAGAAGGAGGAGGCCTTCAGTGTACCATGTTGGATCTAGTGCTGACTTTTCTGTTCCAAGGGGAGTGAGGGTGCCTTCAAGTATTTGGAATAGGTCAATAGATAACTTTTTCAAATGCTCTGTTGGGGGGGATACGGAGCTGCAGGAGTAGCCAATGACAACGGGCCTCTCAAGGTAACCAGGAAGCAAAGGGGTAGCATAACAATACTTCTAACTAAAGCCATGGATGTTTAAGGCTAAATACCGCCTTAATTAGGTATTACGTATATTTTTAAAAGGCAGAAGAAAACCTTCCACCTAAAGCCATTTTTTGCATATCTTTTAATGCATAACCTGTGCATGCATATCAGATGGCATTTCTTTGTTCATATGTTTAACATATCCATGCACATATCCTTGTTCATTATTTGCCATAGAGATCTCAACTTGTCCAAGTCAATAATTTCCCTCTTGTCATTAAGTTTTAAGGTTGAAGTGTGTTGCACGTCATCTGACTCCTCCAATAAAAAGTTGAGATTGGAGAAGTCCTGATCTGGTCGTTCTCTCCAATTTAGCCAGATATCGTCCGTACAGGTCACAGGAACTCGATAAACTGTTTTGTACAAAAAATGTTCCATTTTTATGGGTCCTTGAGGCTCAATTTGATTCACCTCATCTCCCAAGTCTCCAACATGTTCATACTCCTCGTCATCCTCTTCGTCAACGCCAGGTAATCTTCATCCTCCCTATCCGTCATACGCCATACAGTGAATGAGACTGACTCACCAAGGACAACAAAGTTGTTGGGCTGGAAGTGTTGGGGTGCTGCTTTGAGCACTAAAGCTTCCATTCCTTCACGTTGTCCAGACTCAACATCAAGACGTCTGCCTTGTCGTTGGACAAGTCACCGAACTTAAAATCAATAAAAACATGAATTTTTAACACAGGATCTATATGTCTAGTTTGGGACGCTATTTTTTAAAATATATAAAAAAACAAGGAAATGAATGTGTTTTTTTAGTTTATATTGCTGCTCCAAAGTTCCGATGGATCCACAAAAATGTCCATAAAGAAAAATGAAGCCGTCTCATTATTCCCCCAAACTGCATCACCAAGAAATAAGTTGGAGTGAAAAACCCCATAATGGGCCATAATCCCCTCCTTCTTTTCTCAACATCCTTTTTTCAGCTGCCTATAGTTTGCAGGAGTCCTTTCAGTTCATACTCGGGGGGTCGTGGGATAACCTTCACAATGGCACCAACGTTGACGGCGGTCTTGCCTGGGATTTAGATGCGGATAGTAGCAGTGCTCAGTGTTTCACTACTTTCCTACTGTTTCTCCCAGTTTCTCACACTCCTACTGTACCATTTGTAAGGTTTTGTTTTTCAAAATAGGCATCCCACTCCAGCCCCAGATTGTCCAAAATTTCTTCTGTGTTCTTGTTTTTCTGTTTTAAAAAAATGAAAAATTACGACTTAAAAGTCTTTTAAAATATATTTAAGATTTATTTTTAAAAAATGTTTAAAAATAATCTAACCGGTTGTTTCGTTTTATCAAGACTCTTAGGAACCTGGAAATCAGGAAGTAAAATTACATGAAGTTTTTAGAAAGTGAACTCTATGAAACGTAAGGGACTTGAAAATTTAAAAAGCTATTATATACGCATACGAAAGGCTTTATGACAGCTGTTTTGTTCCCAGCTATTCCCTATTCACACCAAGCTTCAGTTTTCTTCAAAATTACTTCTTCTGCCTTCGTCACCCTCTCATTCATTCGCATTTTATTATTTTCTTTTTCTTCAACATACGTGGCCTCCGACACCACTTATAACCGCTGATTTATGTACATCATCTTAATTCCATGCTTAACTTGGGCTCTGTAGGCTGCTATACATCTTTTCTCTAGGTCTGCGATGTTCTTGTAGAGAGGCCTGGAACAACCGGACCCGAAACATCGTCTTTCCGGAAATCGGCTTCGGCCTTGCCACGCATGATGGTTTGGCGCAGGCGAGGCATTGCACGACGGAAATTATTCTCAGTACCCAATTGATATCTTGTACTGTAATATAAAAAAGATTAAGTAATTTATTACAATGAGGAACATCGGCAACAGGGCTGCGAGCTATCATCGCACCACGCAGAGTGGGACAAAAACTAGCAAGAATGCATGTAACACCATTGCACGCAGGCATTTTTGGCTTATGCTTGTGTGCTGTGGTGTTACATGCATTCTTGCTAAGTGTAAAATCCCACTGTGCAGGCTTACCATTACGAGGATAGGCCACAGCGATGATAGCTCGCTGCCCTGATTATAGATATTATATTAATATTAATAAATAAAATTACCCGTAAACTTCACAGTAGCATTTAGCTGCAAAGCAGCCTAAATTCCTGTCCAGGCCTAGTGGTTCCACCCAGCTATTGCAGAACATGCATTTTTGACGAAGGCATGAAATGATGGCCTTAGTAGAAAGTAGTCTGAAAAGGGTAATACAGTGATCAGGTCTTTATGTTGAAGACATGTGTTTCATATATTTAAAAAAATTATGAAACACGTCTTACTGCTCAAATCCATGATGTCTCGATTTGTCCCAATCCTCTTGTTATAACGATGTTTGATTTCTCACCATTTGCGCTAACCACCAATGTATATCTATTTGAGGTCAGACCAGGACGACCTGGTCGTCGACGATAGTATAATGCTGGATTGGGGAAATATATTAAATTTATGAGACTTAAACATTCCGGTTTTTCAACAAAAATACTTTACGAATTATTAGGGATATATGAGGAAATGAATTGGTACCTATTGCCTGAAGGGCCTCAACTTTTGAACCATATTAGATTTCGGGTATGACCTTAGGGTTTGATGAAAAATGGTCCTCAGGAATCGTAATAACTTAACCAGGGACCTCCACAATAAAAGGGTCAATATCAGTGGCTTGCTGTTAAAAGATCAAGACAATTTACTGAATTAACTGAAATCTGTAATACTTTAGGGTAGTAAATATTATAAGGTATTATTTTAAAATTTGACGTACCTCTCCCACCTTCACCACACACGACAGCTTTGTCAAATTACCACCATGTGACGTAATGAAGTCGTTCTTGGAAATGCGAAGCACATTGTAGAATCCTAGGCCCTTGACAAGGTCATCGTGAACCCACATCATGATGAAGTCCATCATCCCAAAATGGTTCCTTTGACATCCGATGTCGGGTCCTATTACAGCCAAAAATCTGCTGCCAATTGCCTTGTCCTTCATCGTGGCCCGAATGTCGTCATACGGTAAGTTAAAACCCGTAACCTGTGCTTCTTTTCTTCCCTCAGTTTTTCGGTGTACATCCATAGATATCGCCGACATCCACTCCATAATCTGAAAGATCATGTAGTCCAAATAATTATAAAAATTAGCAAAAAAACCAGCTGATTTCCGGAAGTCTGTACTCCAATTCACTTGGGGTCATGGTCGGGTCCGAGTTCAGCACCAAAAATCCGGGGTAAATCTATTCACAAATTTTGATGTCAAGAAAATTATTTTAAAAAACTAATCCACACTTCTTATACAGGAAATTTAATTTATTGCGGTGTAATTAGTTTGGTCTTGCAATTAAAATCAATTTAATTGATTGAGTTCAAAAAAATACTTTTTGTCCACTCGTTCCCTCTGCACAAAATATAGATGGGAAGACGAGCACTGAAGTGCTTACAACGTTTTGTGAGCTAGTGAAGAGTTCGAACTCTCCCCTCTCTTAAATTCGGAGAAATTATTCTAAACAATGTAATTGACATCGTGTACAAATTTTATGCACTCCCCTCATAAACCAAAAAAGTTAACACACTTTTAAACACTTTCAACAAAATAAATTCATATTTGTTGACGAAATTGAAATGGACTTCTACCTATATGTAACCCACCAAGACACACACACACGCGCACATTTAAAATTACATCAAGTAAAAACAATAGATTTTACTTACTGTGTCCCACTGTTCCAAAACTCAAGATTCCTTCCGGATAAAGCCCGCTTCCACTTATTCGGACATTCCGAATGTAGTCCTGCGATTTTTCGGCAGCGGCAATAAAATTCATTGCAATGTAAGTCTGCTTCACAAAGGCTTTGACATGTGAACAAAATCGCACAAAAAACGAATATCTGAACTTTACAGAATTTCAATGGCAATATAAATGAAACCGCAAAATAACACGAGAGAACTGATCTCTATGCAGGTGGGAAGTGAAGTCAGAAATCCATTGATGGTATTACCATGCAAAACAGTTTGTAATTAGTGGGAAAAACCAAAAGAACAGGGCTACGCGAGACTGAAAAAAAAGAACGCCAGTTCTCATAAGCCGAACACAGGCAGGCATTTTTTTCTTTTATGCAGGACTGCATACGTGAAAAATGGCTTTAGGTGGAAGTTGTTCTTCCGCCATTTACGTTAACACATTTACACCATTTACGCCTAGTTAAGGCGGTATTTAACCTTAACTAACCATGGCTTTTGGTAGAAGTATTGACATGCTGAGAGCAGGTTGTCGAGCCGGTTGTAATTACGGTTGAATCATTAAATGACTAAATAATTGATTTTATATGACATGTGAGACATAATTTAATTCTTTTGAAGTTTAAATTTAGGTTAAATGATGTTTTTAAATGAGGTCTAAAACAAGTGCAAATTAAATCTAGCCGGTGATGAACGGTCATACTTATAAATTTCACTTAATTACATAGATTAGTTTACTTCAAAATTTGATAAAGTATACAATTAATGGCATATTCTAAATTTCATTTTGGATTGAATTTGTCAATGAAAAATTCAATTTAAATTCAATTATTAAGAAATTTTCATTACTACACGGAAGAATATCATCTAGGTAATCCTAATCCTGGACAAAAGTATCACTCCAAGTTCCCTCATTACCACAGAATTTTCAGACAGGGTCAAATATTCCTTTGACTCCATTAACTTTTCCTTTTTATTATTGGCGTACCTTTTCAAAGAAAAACATAGAACAAACCAGAATCTTAATCACAAATTTATTACAAGCACATTTTGAAGAAAACAGAATCAGAGGATTTAAATAACTAACCATTTGGGGACCCTCCGAACCTTTTCCTCAGCTAGGCCCAAGTCATCTCCCACTTTTTTCGTGAAGCTTACCAACTTGATTGCCATATCTGCCAAAAACCAGCTACAAGGCATGTACCAAATCATGTGCTGCAAAATGTGAATCAGGTTTTTCATCTGATACTTTTCGGCTGCCTGCAACAATTCCAAAGCCAGTTCACCCTTTTTCAAAGCCTCCTCCACATTTAGTCGACTAGCAAATTCCACCAAAGCACGAACACAACCTTCGGAGAAGTCCGTCATTTCCATACTGCCTTCCTTCGCTTCCATATATCCGGTTGGAACATTGCCGCAAACACTGGACTCGCCTCTAGAATAAATAAATTATGTTTCCCAATCCAAATATCCAAAATGCTAGTTATAATTACATTTATAGTTGATGCCCACAGTAAATTCCAATTTCGTTTCGATCATTAGTCGTCCAGTTTTGGATGAAGTCACGGTGAAAAGAGATGTTATAGGAATGACTGGATCCCTGTGACATAATTTTAAATTTACAATTTGTTAATTGATCTGATATCTAATGTCAAATGTGGTCACTGTTTATTTAGTAAATATGTAACTTACGTTTTTAGTTGCTTTGCCATATTGGAGTTGCCAAAGAGTAATTCAATGTAACGCTCACGATGATACTTCCAGTCGAAGGCTTTGTCACCAAAACCAAAACCAATATCTTCATCAACCACTGGGCTAAAGGTCAGATGGGAAAATTGAAGGATGTGTTTCTTGGTGACTTCGACACAGTCACCTGTCACCCTTACTGCTGCATTTCGTAAATTTTGACCATTATTGTGGTTTTGTTCTGACCAACAGATTGTAATTTAAAAGTAAACTTTAATTAACAATTTAAATCTTATTAAAAATCAAGTATTGTAAATAATATAACAGTTAGGCAAACTAGGAAGATACCGCCGACCTATAGGAATAGTTCATCGGAAGGTGATGGATGATTGTTTGTGATCAAGTTGTTTGATATGATATATGATTGATTTAATATGATTGGTAAATGAGTAGATACATTTACTAGAGTGGGTGGCCCGTCACCAAATGCTGATCCTTCTAGATAGGGGAATCAAATAGATAGATGCACAAATAGTGTATGGAAACACAGAGAAATAGAGTTTTATACACACAGTTTTGAATCTACGAGTTGAGCCCGCTGTACACATATAAAACCATTATCTAGATGATACCTGTCTTTAAAAAGGAACTACAGTTGTCTGGAGTACACTTTAAACAGCAAATACATGCAAAATTAGTATATGGAGACCAGTAGCCAGAGTCTTAATATACTAGTGGAGGAGGTACACGGAGTCTGAGTCGAAGGCTGCTTTATTTTCATCGCTCCGCAAACAGTATATGAAACCCAGTAGTCTGAGTTATACATACACTAAATTGGATAAACCCAAAGCACAAGTATAACCTTGAAAGCTAATTTGTACAAAACCAAAACCTGATTCAAAATGTCGAGCAAGAAAACCCGCAATAATAAGCCATCTAGTGCAGCCAAAATTCTCTCAGAAGCAAGCAACAATCTCACCCAGGTTCAACAACCGAATGAATCCAACAGTGAGCACTTCTTGCGGTTAGTAGAGGCTCATGGAAAAATTATAAAGGAGCTTCAAACTAAGTTTGGAGATTTGCAAAGTCAGCTAATGTCTGTAGCCACTAATCTAGACATTGTCACTAAGTGTTTCAAAACATCCATGAGAACCGTGTACCGTGTACGGAAGAAAGGGGTAAAACGAAGGGTAACAAAAGTCCCCCGGGAAAATCAGAAACACTGTCGAAATATCTTGGAGAATACCAAAAACCGGCCTAAGGGAATCTATTTCAACAAGGATCGTCTGTTCAAGCTGAGGGAAATCAGAAAATGACATTATATACGAATACGAACTGGGTTTGATCTACAACGGAGAATTTCATCACTATACGGGATTCATGCATAAGGATACTTGAAACTACCTGATTATGTATACAGATTTATAACTACACATGTTAGGCATCTACATTGAAAAATCGAACAAAAATGAATGAATTATACACACTGCTAAAAAATTATTCACATGCTTTATAAACTTTTATAGTTTGCTTAAAATGTCTACATCCTTATAACAAAATATGCAATTCTAAATGTATACAAATATATAATAAACTGGTTTACGAAATTGTCAATATTGTTGTAACATTTGAACATTTGTCTGTATAATCGTGGCGGGCGAGCTTTGCTCTCTAAAACCGTCCAATAAAATCCCCTATGAGAGAACTAACTAACTAACTATCTAATCAAAATGATCATCGATTCATACAATTTAAACAAATTCTGTAAAGGAATCATTCAAGGTCAGCCACCAAGTCATAATAAATGTCAAGTTTAGCAATTAACTCAACTAATTACTGATCAAAGGTCCTTCAAGAACGCGAACTTTGGATTACGACTAGTGCAGTGTAGTTTTTTCTAAGGAATTACAATGATTTACCTTGTCTCACATTACCCCAATATACGAACATCCGAACCTTTCGATGGTTTACTAATAACCCAATAAACTAACCATAAGTTTGGATAATCTCTTTAGTTGGTTTGTCTGTCTTGCCGTCTGTTAGCGCTCTAACTTTTATATCCTTCAACTAATTCTCTTTAAATTTGACAAACAGACTCCTCAAGTCAAGGGGTCAATCGCTAGTGAAGAATCGAAGTCAAACCCCCCGGGGGCAGGAGGGGGTAA
>JAQFXM010006133.1:0-13704 GCA_034693345.1 Entomobrya multifasciata | reverse complement strand
TTCGATTCAAAGAAAAACGCGATACGTATACATACATTCATCTACGTACTCATTTTCATGACTTGTCATGACTTGTTTATTCCCACAGTAAAAAATTACATTACAATACCATAATTTTAATCCTCATTTTAAACTTATTGAACAAAGCATTAAATTGAAAATTGAAACTTTCATTTAGATTGTGGCATCTACAGCCAATTGATTATACACACATGCAACTTTTTACAGTCCTGTACGTTTAGTAAATCCTATTGCTAAAATATTGCAGCAAAGAATTTCCAACCCTTGGAACACGAACATGATTGAAGACAAAATTATTTCGATTCTCAAAACGTATGTCTGCCACAGCAGTACATAAACTGCGGCCACGACGCATGGAAGTGTCAATACTAAACATGCAATAATTGGCAATTGTCTTTCCGTTAAGTTTCCTTTTCTTCCCATTTCAATTCTCAGGAGTTCCAGGATTAAGGCGAGTACTAGGATGATGATGTCACAAGCTGCATATGATCCTGGATACGGCAGGTAGAAAAATTTAAAGATGTACAACGCAATTTCCGCCAGTGTAAAAATAGCTAGGTACCACAAGTTGAAAAACGTCAATATTTGGAAAAACACGGAAGAGTGCATGGTTCTTGAGTTCTGTGGACAAACTCCAACTTTGAGATTATCTGAATATCTACAGCAAACAAATCATAAATCCTTCGATTAGTTTTTGTAACAATGATTACATAGCATGCAAAGAGTTATATTACAAACGCGTATATTGGCTCTAACCTGGAAATCTCTTTAAAATACTCAAGGAATGTCCTTAATATCAACTTCGTATCGGAAATTCCACCATTGTTCACTTTCTTCTCTAGTAGTTCATATTAAATTCCAATGTTCAACTATTTATTATTTAAAATTTATAGCGATTATACCATACGGGCATATGGGGTTGATTGTGAACACAAGCAAAATGCAGGAAAGTTTCCTAGGTATGAGGAAAGTATAAAAGAAAGTTTGATCGATTTAGGCTTTGTTGTGATTATGGGTTTGCATGACATCCATTATCTCCGTCGTGCAAAACAGAAAGTAATGTTCATCTTTAGTCTTTCTTTCTGGACTAACGTAGCATGCATACCCATTTTGTTCCATGAGGACTATCGTTTGCAACTTGTTAGTTTCGAAACCAATTTGTGTGAAATGACTATTGCATATGTACCAATCATTTTAAAAATAACTCCATTATTTGTTAAAATCGCAATTCGAGGTTAACTTGCTAAAAAATTTGATTGAAAAAATTGCCCGAATAATCATGGTTTCATTACATGTTTTCTAATTATGCAAATCATTCAGTTATAGTTGGTTTGATTTGATGCCTCCAGTGCAGTGATAAAGAAACAAAGCTCAAGCAACACGCGTTTGGACTCTATTTCATATTGTTACTACTTGATACTTTAACATTGCCTTGTGCTCATTGTTAGAATATAGTAGTTGATTCTGTATACTGTGTAACTTCATAATGTGTATAGTAAGCTTAAGAGTGCCATCAAAGTGTAAAGGGATGAGAAAAATTAACAATGAACCAAATGTAGATGGCATCTTTCTTGTTTAATAAAAACCTACAGTATAGTAACCAGAAAATATTCAGTGTAAAATGCAGTTTGGTTATTGAAGAAGGGTGAGAAATCTAGAAATATATATTATTGTATGATTCACCCTTATTCATATTTAAAGCTTATTCGAGAATTCACATTAGTATGTATCGTGTGTGTATTGAAATGTTTTTAAAATGTGAAGATGAGCTGCAATTCGGTTTACATATTAGAAAACAATGCAGGGGTTGGGGATGGTGTAACACAATGTAACTTGTCGGTTGGTTCTTCGTCACATTGTTGGTATAGGCGTTTTGACAGCATTTTGTGCATTACACGTACACACAATCATGGAATGTTGTAGATAAAAATTCAGTACATTACCGAGCTTGTGAACGCTCGCTCCCATCTACAATCTACATATACTTGCAACAATCATAATTTTACTTTACCTATAACATAAGATTGAGTCTAGGATTCTACTTTTTTAGAATATTACATTACAAAGCTGAAATCTTTAGCTAAAATTTCTTTATACATGTATATGTATGTATGTTTTTTATGAAAATTCAACCGATTGAATGAATGAATCATAGCATAAGAGTAGAACGAACACACCTGGAAAAGCACAAAAGAAATTGAATATGTTTCAGGAAGGGGAAAAGGAAATGAGTTTTAACGTACAAAACAAACGAAGCGAATAAAAGATTTTTTGCGTTGTATTTAAAAAATAAAATTCAATAAGAAAGGGACAAAAAGAACTCATCTTTCACCGTGTCCCCTTGAAGCTTCCTCTTGTTTTATACATGGTTGTTCATTTACTACACTCTAGAAAAATGGTTTGGAGGAGATGAAGAAAAAAGTACAAATGTCCGTTGCATAAAACTTCAGTTTGGTTGTCCTTATTGCAGAGCTTAAAATTGTGAAAAATAGTTAATTTAACAGTGATATAATTACCTAATCATCATGTGCATAGCACACAACACGTTGTATCTTCTCTCCTTTTTCTGTGCAATTCTACCATGTAAGTACCAAGCTCATTATTTAAGACCATCAAAATTTTGACAGATGAGTGCTAAATATTATTTAGGAACGGATAAATAATGTTTTTAAAATTATAATTTTAGGTCTTGCTCAGCGAACACCCACCATATCTCTAATTTCACAAGAGCAGATAAAAAATATTGGTGGAACTGCGGAATTGGAATGCTCCGTACAATATGCCCGTGACTATCCTGTGCTTTGGATTCGACTTGACAAAGACACAGGCCAAAATCATTTGACAATTTCCTACGGAAGTACTCTTATCATCCGAGACAGTAGATTCAGCTTACGTTATGACCCATCCAGCTCTCTGTACACTTTACAGGTGAAAGATTTGCAAGAAACTGATGCAGGAACTTATCAATGTCAAATATTGATTGGTGTCAGCAATCGTGTAACTGCCAATGTTGATGTACTGGTGAGAATGCCACCAGTAATTTCTGACAACTCAACAAGGTCACTTGTAGTTTCTGAAGGGCAAAGTGTTACGCTGGAATGCTATGCTTCTGGCTTTCCATTACCACGTATTTCATGGAGAAGAGAAAATGATGCCATTCTTCCAACTGGTGGTTCCATTTACAGAGGAAATGTGTTGAAAATTAATGCAGTCAAGTAATATTTTAACCATATTTATGTATCAATTAATTAATTTTAGGTGTTCGGATTTTTAAGTTGTATTTTTATGTACATTACAGGAAAGAGGACCGTGGAACTTATTACTGTGTTGCTGAAAACAGCGTTGGTCGTGGTGCTAGAAGAAACATAGCTGTTGAGGTTGAATTTTCACCGGTGATATCTGTTCCAAGACCACGAGTTGGACAAGCTTTGCAGTACGATATGGACTTGCAGTGTCATGTTATCGCTTATCCTCCCCCAGCTATTACATGGTTGCACAATGACGTGATTTTGAGTAATAATCAGCATTACAGGTACGTCCAAATTACAAATTATGTGTGCTTGTATAACACAATATTACGGATTTATAAAATGGTAATGTTTAATTAATACAGGATCTCTCACTTTGCGACCGCGGACGAGTACACAGACACGACCCTCAGGGTAATCACAATTGAAAAGAGGCAATATGGAAGATATGCTTGTAAGGCAGCTAATAAATTGGGAGTTGACGAGTCTCATGTTGAGTTGTTTGGTAAGTCAAATCTGCAGAAATAATTCATTTTAATTTATAATGCACCAGGTAAGGACAAGAACGGTACCTTAAATTATGACCTTATAAAATAAAATGGTATATGAATGAGTAGTTTTTGTGTATTTACATTTCTTCATTGTGTTGTGTACCTGTACATATTTATGTATATATGTATCATTACCAAAAGCAGAGAAAATGTTTTTCTAGAATTAATTTTTGCATTGAAGTTAATTTTGATGCATGTTTTATCGTAAGTATTTATCTTAGTTTTTCCTGTTTTGTCTACTTAACTGTGTATTAGAAACTGTTGTGCCTGTGTGTCCACCTGCCTGTGGATTAACTTATTTTGGAGGCGCCTCATCTCTTTCTGCTACAGTCAGCATTATTCTTGTGACTGTATTTGCTGCCATTATTTGGTTAGTTATTTTTAATAATCCACATTCCAGGAGTCGACATTTTACGATATTTTATTTCGAATTTAACTTTTACTTATAATCTTTCACATTTAGAATCTTTTCCGGACAAAACATATCGACGGCTTTTGATACCTGAAAACAACCTACTTTGGAAATGGTTTGGAATCACATCAGCTAATTCTTCATCGTCCAAATTATCCTGTACATTCCTCTTAAATACTGTTATAGCTTTCAAGACATTCCGGTGTTTCTCAAAGATGCTTTATGAAAAATGGTGATTTACACTTCTAAAAGTGAATATGTGAAATGGATATAGGATTCGGGCCTTATTTTACAAGAAAATAAGGTTATACTAAAATTTTCTCTGACGTATTGAAAACTGATGTATCAAATTGATTACTTCAACTATGCTTTAATTAGTTTTAAAACTCTTGTGGTTGTTTTTTATTACAACCAATGTCCTTCTCATAGATGAAAAGAAAGTGTTCATAGTACATGACTTATGTAATATTTAAGGTATTTTATGGGTACACCTATATTAAAACTCAGTTTTAGTAAGATAAATTTACTTTCTTGGATTTGAACGATAAATTTAAAGATGAAGACGCATTTATAACTTTAAATTAAATTTAACAGGCAGTATTTTAAAGTACTTAAAAATGTGAGAGTTTGGAGTGACATTTTATAACTGAAATGATATATAAACTATACAATAGTAAGAATAATTTGTTAATGCGTACAAAATAACTTCATATTACATATTTTGCTCTTTTTTATTAGGCTAATAGTTACTTCATACAAAGTAAGGAAAATTTTATGCTCGAAAATCTTCAGTTTACAGATCGATAAACTATTTTCCAGATTTTAAATTTACTATGCGAAGCTTCATGTAAAACATTTTATAAGTTCGACGACACAAAGTACAATAGTTAGAGTGACCACGCAAGTCTCTCATGATGCCCCGTTCAAATCAACTCAAACTTGGAGTTTGAGTTTTTCTGGAGAAAGATTTTTCGCAGAAACTTTCTTTTCAGAAAAAATTGCATGTGTAAAGAACATCGTGCTTCGCGCATTACGTCGATTATTACAGGCATTATTTTTACTTTATACAGTACATAGAAATAAATACATGCGAAGACACTACAAAAGTACATAAGGTACATTAAATTTGCTTTTAGTATATATTTTCAATGGGTTTAACAAAATATTTTCCAATTTTTAAGTGATATCGAAGTTATGTTGGTAGTTTTGTATCACAGATTATCTTAGTAAATGCCAACTAATGTTATTTCAAAAAGTTTATTTTCCTGTTGTAAGAAAGTTTGTGGAATTTTTTGAATATTGGTCGACAACTAATGAACGACTAATGATCACAGCACAACGCAGATATGCATTACGTTGTTTGTGATACTGAATTGCGATAGATAAACATATTAAAATCATTGTAACGTTTGCCATAAGACGGTGAGATAAACTAAAATACCATATATATAAATGTACTTACTACTCTGTAAGTTTTAATTTAGTTTGGACAAGTTATTTGTCATTTTTTGCTTATTTTTGGAACATCCAAATATTCATGTCATTACGTCAAAATATGTATTTATGAAAAATTATGTCTCCACAATAATTAAATGTTTTATATGAATCGTTGTGAATAATTTATTTCGTACGCTTTCTTGTTTTAAATGAGCGATTTAAAAATATTTGGAAAACTGATTGTTTTATCTTTAAAAAATTATCAGATTGTTTGGAATTATTATGCTATTAGTTTGAAAAGTTGTTACTTATGTAATGTATGTAAATGTTTTAATGTGGGTTTGAAAGGCATTTATTTAAACACGAATAATTTCCGCATCCAGACAATATATATAAATGTTGTACACTAGGAAGTTTTTTAAAAATAAAAATAAAACCATCTACTATCATTTTATAATCTTGAAAGAAGCAAAATTGATTGTTTTATTCTAAACATACCGACTAAGCTCAAAAGTAGTGTATATGTATATCGTATATGATTGATTGCGTTGAGAATGTAGATAGAATACATCTTTTTTAATAAAAAGCAAGAGCATGAACAAAATCCTATCTGGAGTGTGATAGAAGTTGTCGATAAAGGATCGGATTATTTTTTAATGACATCCAAACTATCGTGAATGACCTTGTTTGTCTCACTTCAAGTGAACTACTTTTTAATCTACAAATCTTTGATTTGATCTCTGATCACTGATCAGCTACGCTCTATAGTGGTTGTAAAGCACAAATAAATATATCGTGGATTTGTTCAATGCCAGTGGCACTCTGACTGATACCTGCGATAATATCGTTATGAATATCCACGATTGATATTAGAATTCACTACAAACTTTTCACTTTCCGATGTGGATATTGATGGACAGAAATAAGTTTAATATGCAAAGTTTAAGAAATCTTGATTGTTTAAATTTGAGAAGTGCTGTTGATGACGTATCTCCATCTTTTCAAAATACTAAAGAAGTACCACTTTTCCATTCCTTGTTACATACAAGCACTGAAGCATTATCATTGCCATTTCATCTGTACATCAAGCATGTGCAAGAATGTGGAAAAGATAAAGATTAATACATGTCACAAAAATCTTGGATCAAGTTTGATGATGACATAGATATGTCATACACAAAGAAAATCAGATCGATATCTGCAGCATCTATCTTCATTTCACTCCTGCTTCAATAATTGCTGTAGTGAAAGGATTAGAAGCATTGCACTATGTATCATGTTAGTGACTGAAAACAAAACTTTATTTTATTTCAACAAATGACAACCAATTAACCATTGCATTTCTGTTATTTCGAACATTTTAGATTTGAGCAGTGGGTTTGCTTGCATAACCGTTTTTTGTTTTGTTTAACAACATTTTAGATTTGTACAATGTTGTCGTTCGTTTATATGAAAAAGTTCCACAAAAACGTATCGAGGGCTAACAAACCCATGCTCTTGGAGTTTTTACTAAAACATTTAAGACAAGACTTCTGAACATTTTTACAACCGTGAACTTGGTTGGATTTAAATAAATGCAATGTCTTTCAACAATTCTCCAATCGAGTTGAAAAATGGAGATTCAATTGCTATAAATATGTTCTCCCGATTAATATGAATGTTTTACTGGACAAGAAGATCTCAAAAAAGAATGATGAGCATTAAAATGTATTAAAAGTTATAGAAAAATATATGACATATTTATTCACTCTTGTACAGGCAATGTATATAATGCCCGGTGCTACACAAACGAATACATTTTGAATTGTTGAAAGGATTACAAGGGTTACATTAAGATGCCAAAGGAATTAATAAAAGTCACGACACAGATCATTTGGATGGGTTTACAACAGCGCATTATATTAAGAGTAAAATCGTTTACAGGTATTCGGTCAGTAAAGTGCACAGCACACACAGTCCACATCAAATCAAACTTTTGAGAACCTGATCCTTTTTTTGATCCTGTTCGATCCACTAACAAAACAAATCTCTTCTCTCCATAATCATCACAGTTAAAGAATCCCATCTTCCGTGTGTAATGCGTCAAAAAATTTATCGAAACCAATATATTTATTACAGTTTTGATATGCAGAAGAGACAAGTGTTTTCATACCTTTCTATAGATTCTATCATACTTATGTAAAAATGTTTTTACTTTTGTTGTTCATCATAAACTTGTTTCTAAAGGGAGGCTTAGCATGAAGTCGACGAGAAAACGAAAAAAAGTGATAGAAAGCACAACTTAATATATTACAATGTGGCCGAATACTAGGGGAAAATGCTTGTTGGAGATGTGCATTGATAAAAAACAGAAGAACCGCTTCTAATTCGATATTTCTGTATTAATCCACGAACATGTTTATAACATACCTGCAATCCTGAAAGACGAATTATCAATACAGACAGTTATATAAGAGAAAGGGTAAGTTTTACCAGTAAATTTTACATTTTACTTTGTATTATTTCCATTTTGTCTGTGCAACGTCCAGACTGGAAGGAGCCGCACGAAAATTCATTCAACTGTTTTTCTTGAAAAATTGTTCACAAGAATTTTCCATCCATGTTGCGCATAATTTACCATGTATTGATACACGATTTTACTCACCGGATTATAAAATGAAATGAAGTAATAAAAGTATAAAAAGCATTTGTATAAAATACATGCATAACTTCATATGAAAAGGAAGTTGGAATGTTAAAAATTTGCGCAACATGGGTTGAATTACGTATTGAGTCATTTTTTCATTCCTTAGAAAGTAGAGAGTCTTGCCGCAGCAGAAGTGATATAAAATATACATCATGAAATGGAGAAAGACAGCGCCGTTGCGGCGCTCTTTGCGCAACCAAAATGTGTAGGTCAAAGGGTACCAAGTGTCGACCCCCAACTTCTAAGCCACCTGCTGCTCCTCTATATCATAAATCCTTATTCCTATAATATGCATATCATCACCACCGCGTGCTATCTAAAAGTTTCATTATTTTTGCAGCTCCTTTACCAACATGAAAATTGTATGAACGAAAGATGTTTCATTGTTGTGTTGCCAGTTTGTCTAGTTCATTGGAATCCCACTTCACTGGATAGACTGACTTGAAATAACATGGCCTAGTCATCCGTACACGCCAACGCCACATAATTATGAAAAAGTATACATATGATATGATACCAATTTCATTATAATAAAAGAATGCAGTGGTATTTTATCTACGTTTTCACTTGCAGTCGGCAATCCTTTGTACGTAAATGCAAATAATGTGGGCTAGTTTTATCAAATATCAATGAAATTTCATGTCCTTCAAACGGATTTTAGGGTATGAAAGAAACTCATGGAAAATTATACTAAATGATTGACTCATGAAATCTCTTGTGCATTTTTGTAGTTCATGTCATTACCGTTTTCAACTATAATGTTGTTTGTTTCTAACAATCGCATTGTCTTTCCGACTCCTTCAAATTCGAGATCAAGCTGACTCTTTTAAAATATATTTCCCGGATATATTTTATTTTCATTACTTCTCAGGCAGATAACAATTTATGTGAAGTGACCAATGTTAACATTCGTAAGGAGAGGAAAAACGGACAAAAATGAATAACAAATAATCCGTCATACTTCACACATGCAACATACAATCTGCTTTACATTCACATACTTTCTTCTTTCTTTAACCAACAAACAACCCTTTCTTTACACTAGCTTTCATTTCATCTTATGTTTGCTTCTTAAACTACCTTCATTTTCATCTCATTGGTATGCATGTCAGGTTGAGCAAGCGCTTTGTGATTTCGCTTTCCAAATGCCGCACAAGACCAATAGTAAAAAACAATTGGCTATAGCCTTTGCGTTTATGCCATTGTAAAACCAGCAAGATATTAAGTTTTCCGTACGTAAAAAATATCAGAGAAGATCATAAGAGTGTTATTAAGATGTTATTATAATTATTATGATTATTTCTTTTCATGCCACACTTTACAACTTGCTACTTCTCCGCCTTTCATGTTTTGTATATTTTTCATATTCTTCGTGTAAAAAGTGTTATTGTCTGAATGTCTAGAATTATACTAACATTACTAAATCTTCTTAAGTTTACTCTTAATAACTTGTACGATAATAATGAAGGATGAATTTTCGAAGTGAAACAGAATGATACAAAAGGTAAATAAATAAAGATGGAGGAGAAGTGGCAATGACTGACAGATCTATGACAGCCGGCCAAGGTTCAAAGGAAAGAAAGTAAAAAAGAAGCTTTGATTTTGTTAGATGAATGTCAAATTAATGTTCACATGAGCTGAGAGCATAAATATTTTTGATTACGTATTTCAATATAAAAAATATGTGCTTCACACCTAAAGTACCAGCAGATAGCTTATATAGTTTTGATCTTTGTATTTCATGCACAATTTTTCATCATAAGCTTTTACAAATTGAAAATAATTTGAATCCGAGAGGAATTTACTGACAAATAATTAAGGTATTTGAAACATTTTTTCTTATATATGTTTTGTATTCGTTTAATACATCATATAATGTATAACACTAACACAAATAACACTAATGTGTCCTTAAAATACTTTGAGTAGTTTCAATTTTGATGATCATTTTGGCTTTAATCGAATTCCGTCGATTGTTACAATAGTAAAAGTACCGAGAATGGTAACAAAAAGCGTATGCAACTCATTCCGTGTAAATATTGGCCACTTCATTAGAAAAATATTTTTAACTACGTTCTCTATCCCGAACAACAATGACACAGTGTAAAAAACTACCTGTAAAATTATCGTTCACATGTAGCATTCAACGCAACAAAATTGAATTTCAAAGGGGTTGAATATGCGTACCAGAATTGTAATTGCGTCACTGTAAAAATAATACTTGTCAGATCCATGTCAAAATTGAAGAAAAAATAATATCATCAAAAAAGTCAAAATAAAAAGGATCTCGGCACGGCTGCCTTTGATATCATCATCTTGATGTCAGTGTTACACTCGTATCTACGAAATCTTCATTTTACCGACTTTGATGATGAATACCTTCTTGAGCTTGAGACTTATTGTTCACCAAAGAAATGTAATGTAAAGTAAACATTCAGAAATCAAAATGCTTATACATATGGTACCCGCCTCCTGTATACTTCCAAAATAGTTTCTTTAAAATGTACAAATGCAATGAAATGAATAAATTCGTACTAAGCCAGATACATTGGCTGAGAACTCTGTTCGGAATGGGATACATTAAAAATTAAATGTTTTCTGTGTGAAGCAGTGAACACTGGAAAAAGTACGAGAACGAGAGAGGCAACCAGATAAATATTTCTGTTGAAATTCCGACACATATCGATTGTTTCATTTAGGGTTTTTGTGTACTAACCAAATGCTTTCAACTCACATTTTGATGGATTAGCCATTTTCTCGTTCATCACCATTTTTTGAATTTTTTAAAACTATATGACATTTCATATAAGTAATATTATTTCGACAGATTCTGGTTTCCCTTTTCCTCGTTGCGTTTACAAATAAATAACAAAAAAATATTTTACGCATACATTTGCAACTGAAAAGACCAACTTGCAACCAAACAAAATATAAACAAGATCAGCAATAATGCATTTAAGTTCTTTTTAGTTTACGTGCTTGCCGATTACATATGATGTTAATATATGTGGATGTTTGTGGTACTCATGATGTCAAATATGTTAGGTTTTGAATGATGGAAAATCTATTGTACCACATGTCACATGAAGCATAATCTAATGTAATAAATATTATGGTGGTGACTTTTGTGCAACCCTTTCTATACTTCCATTTGTGTTAGGTCCACTTCATCATCATATCGTTCACACAAAAAACATTAAACCGACTGGATATATTATATAATGTCATGTTATTGTGCATATAACTATAGTTTAGTTACTGGAAGACGGAGCTCTTTTATTTCATGTTTTCATTTTAGAACCTCACTGTCATTTTCATATCAATCTAAAACTCTGAAAAATGAGACTGAGCATTTTTCCATCTCACCTTGTAGATGAGAAGTTGATTATTGCATTAATGACAAGCTGGTAAATAAATTGAATGGGCAGTTCTCTGAGCATTCATTGCTATTCAGTTCAATTGTTTCATATTCGAGTATTTTTTTATTTATGAAATGTAACAATTTGAGAAATTCCAAGTATTTTTTATATCTCTGTTAAACGATCAGTTTTGTCGGTTGTTTTAACTTGACTCTCTAGAATGTACTTTACTTATTCTGTGGACTGTACTGTAACATTGGAGCTGTGAGCTCTTTTAAAGATTCTTTTGTGAAAAGGATTGATGTCACACGCAAGATTGATCTACCTTTTGATCTCCTTTGGTACAGTAAATATGAATGCATCACTTTTACAAAATAACGAATCTGTAGGTCATCATGAGTGAGATTTCTCTACTTTTTAGTGTCCTTTGTCGCTGCTATCCATTCTCTTCAAAACACTCAAAGAAGAACTTGTATTCACATTGACCTGATATGATGGAGATTATGTAGTGACATGCTAAAGCAAAATAAATATTTTTATTAAGTCATTATTATAGCGTATAGTATTCAATGGTTCAGTAATACCCATTTGGATGAATCATTCCAACATTCCAAGTAAATAGTCAACACAGCGTCACATATTGCAAATGGTTTTACTCATCGGTATTTTAATTTTTGAAAGCGAAGTTCTGACACGCTTTCAAATATATTATAACTATGAGCTTATTGATACAATTTGGGCTATTTTGTATGCTAGTTAACATCATTTGTCTTGTTTGTATTCGATGAAGAAAATCCTTAACCATTTAATATTTGTTATGAAAAAGGGTAAGTATTTTTTGGAAGTAACGGTGAATAATTTCATTCCAAGCATTTCTCATGAAACATAAAAAATGAAATTTTTTGTTACATTGCATTATGACACAAAAAGTACATATACCGTTAACAGTCCAGTTGCCTTTAATTTTTTGTGAAATTATAAAATGTTATAAGGTTTTCGATGATCAGAAATTTGATTTTTTGCGTACTTCTGGCCAGTGATGTCATAAACGTCATTTGAGGGTCTTGTATCATTATATTTAAACGGGTTTCATTTTAACGAAAAATATCCTATCGTAAAACAATTTGTGTAAAAAGTGAGCACGGGTCATTGTATTCGTGAGGTCTTACGCACTAAATTATTGACAAGCTACCATAGCTCACCCAATGCAAAGGGTACCAGCAATAAACTAAAGTTTCAATTAAATTGTAAAACTGGTGGCATGTGCCCAGTTTACACACGCACATAAATACATTTGGGATTCGGAATTTGGTTGCATTCCGAACAGTCCTTTGGTTCCTTTTCTCTTTGTTAAGAAGTTTGAAGTCGTATTCTCCCTGACCTGGCTTAGCTACTATTGCGTACTGCACTGATTGCAATACAAGCTGCAATATGCTACCTTCATTGTTACAATTTTGCTATCCATGTATATGTACAAACGCATCACGCAATGACAGAAACATTATTGGAAAATATCAGGTTCTCATCGTGGGGTTCTGTTGAAGTGTGTGCGGTTTTATTGCTTGTTGGTTAATCGGCTCAAAACATCATAAAAGCTTGAATGAAAGTTGTCACAAAAGGTAATAAATTCATAAAATCTGGATTTAACGCTCATAAAAATGGGAAAAATCTAAGGGTTCATTTTAAAATTGAAAATGTCAACAATAACTGTATTTTGTTAAAAGGATGAAGGAAGTGTGTGTGCATAACTTTAAAAAGGTTATCTCACTGATTCAGTTTCTAAACCAATATATGACACAAACATACAATATAATTTGTTTCTGTATCACAAATTCAACAACGAAAGTTTTAGCGTGAGGCAAAAATGTATGTGATGTGATATATAACAGTCACAATCACAAGTTGTCATTTTGCTTTATTAGATACTCGATGAGAGTATCTATTGGTTTTGGTGTGGTTGACTGTATCCCGTCCGTCCGTCCATCCGGCC
>JAQFXM010006132.1:0-13704 GCA_034693345.1 Entomobrya multifasciata | reverse complement strand
TTAATCTTGTCTCTTATTTTACTAACTTTAAGCACGCCTTGTAATTTGCGGTAGTTATTTTAGAAATAAATTAATGTCGTTTTACTAACATAAGCACTCATGTTTTTGTTCTAGTATGTTGGTTCATCCTGTATAATGGCTTTAATGGAGTGTTTGAATAACACTTCTTATGTTTTATAAGACTGCGTACTTTATACTCGATTTTAAAGCTAGAAAAAAAGAAATCAATTTTCGAATTATTTTGCAAGCATCATGAGTCTGCAAAAAACATTTTCTGATTGGTTAATACAAATCCAGCGAGGTTGTAAATATTGAATGCTAAAGGACAGAAGCGTAGTAATACGATTGATGTTTTCGACGGTTTTCAATCTACTCACAAGATATTTCAGATGAGTTCGCTTTGTAAACTTTTTTTTAAGATGCACGTAATGTATCTCATTTAAGAACATTTGCTAACCAAAACTTCATTGTACCTTAAACGATATTACGAATGGTCGTTTACGCGAAATTTAGTTTTTATGTGGGCAGGTATATAAGATCCTATAACTACTACGATCGTAAGTGCTATATGTAAACGTCGTTAAGAAGTTTTTTGTAAACATGTGGTTGAACAGTAATCAAACGTCAACATTCGTGAAGCTATGTCAATCGACTGGGGTGTTTTTAATTTTTTACGTTAGAAATCATTACTTTTATTAATTTTTAGCGCAAAGTATTTACTTTAATTTCAGCACTGAAACAATGAAAATTTGTTTGAATTTTTGTAAAAGTTGCTGGACAATATTATACCAAAAACGCACAATTCTCTTCATAATATTGTATATTATCCTCCTTACTTCTAAAATTAGACAACTTGTCGCGAAAAGTAAACCACTTCCTAGCAAAATGAATATTAGCTGAATATTCCCTGTCATACTAGGCTCTGTAGGAGGCTCATTAGTATTTGCGTTAATTAGATGAGTTTTATTGATTAAATTTTGCCACCATTCCATTAAATTGGCACTGGCCACCCAAGAAGCCTTTTTATAAAGTGATATTGGTACCAAACCTTTCAAAACGAAAACAATGTGTGGATTGTTCAAAGGGTTAATGCCAACGTCCGAATGTTTTCTCATCTTTTTAAGTGTTCTTGACAAACTGTAACCTAAATATTCCGGCAAAATCCATGCCGATTTGTTACATTCTGTAAGATCATCCATAATTAATTTCTGCTGATTTTTCAAAACACGTGTTTCAGTTATCATCTTTGAACTCAAACCGAAGATATTTCTTTTAGTGTTTTGAACTATACCAGCTCTTACGAGCATACCAAAATACTCGAAAGGCTCCATAAGTACTTCTGCGATGTTACGATGAATTTTAGTAACATTCATGACGGTTTCAAATTCTGCTAAATTATTAAGTACCGGACTTCTGAATTCAGAATCAAGCACCGTACTAACTTCAGTAGCACCAGTAACACCGATACCAAGCTCAGTCATAATTCGAATGGTGTCTTTTTCAAATTGGATTTCGGTTGAGTTTGTTATTATAACACTTTCCACAAAATAGTATAGTTGTGAAAGTCTGCTGTAAACTGAATAGTTTTGATTAGCCAACTCATCGACAGTTTGAAATGGAATACGTTCTCTTGGAGTCAAAATATTGTAGACGTTTGTACTTTTGAACGCATTACTTATGACAACACCTGACAAAAGTGTTCCGCAAATAATAAACCTGAAACGTTTCATTTCCACCATACTTGGTGGGAAGGGATCACTTTGTTCCAGTAAGACCTTGAGGATACACCATAAGCCTGAGTTGGCTACAAACTTCCATGTTTTGCCAAATAAGTAAACAACACAAATGGAAAGCAGAGCAATGGCAAAAGCTAACCATATCCACACCGCACTATCAAAAACGGATAGGAATTGTAAAATAGGAAATTGTTTCAACTCTTTGTAGCCACAGCTAATAAATCGAAGGGTGCCAAATCTGTTTTGTACATGGATTGTTGCAAGCTCATGTCCATATTCTACCTCATCCAAAAACCCTATCCTATAAAAAAGGAGCAAGCGGTAGGGCTTATTATTACCAATGTTTTTCAAATTTTCTGGCAATTGGAAAGTTATATTACCAAAACACAAATAGAATACCGATGCATAAGCAAAAGCAAGTAGACGTATAGGATCTTTGTCACCATTCTTCATTTTCTGGAAATTGCGAAGAGATTTGCCTAACATATCGTATTTTTTGCCAAAGGTGTTTGAAATATACTGTAATAGTGTCACAGGTTTTTCAAGTCCCAATGGTGTGTAAATATGACCTGGTAGTTGTTCCTTTTCTCGGGCAATATCAAGAAACATCACTTTTTGTATTGATAGTTCATTGTAGTTTAGTTTATTTGCTTTCACTAATCCAAGGCAGCTTAAACATGGCGTAATTTTCCAAATGTTTTCAATTTCACAAGAAATTAAGACTAATGAAGTTTTACAAACAATGTTGGAAAAAATATTGATATCCGTTACAACAGAGTACATATATGATTCAAATTGTAAATCAGTGTTGAATTTGGAAATCCATATTAGTAACGGCAGAGTAGAATATTCCATAATGCTGGGCTTGAGGTTTAAAAGTATGTTGAAAGTTGGTATTGAGCTTTTCTGCACGAACAATGTTGCATCTTTAATGTAGAAGAATATTTCCGTATGTTTTACGAAATTAAATACAGCATCAGGCATTAGTAAGTCAATCTGAATTTCACATTGCCAAGGTTTAGACGCGGATGAAAATAACTCTTTTTTTAGTTCCACGCAGAAACTTGTGTAGTCCTCAAATATTGTCAAAGATTGGAAATATTTTGTTAGGGGACAGCTGTGATTTGTAGGCTCAAGGTTTTTATATTTCAATTGATCAACTGAGAAATTCCCATTAATAAATGGTAGCATTTTTGCCGTAGTCCACAAAAACGCTTCTTCACGGAAAGTCCTAAGTCTCCTTCTCGTAGAATTGTATTCTACTAATAGCATTGCAAGTTTAAACTTTCTAACAAGTGATGGTAAATACATAGAAGGTGGTAGAAGGTGGTCCACTCCTTTGAAATTATTTATAACGACAAGACATTTATATTTGGCAGTAAATTTTTCTACAAGGGGAAATAAATTTACATTGAATAATTGAAGATTTGATATAAGTGATTTTTCTCTTGACTGTACGTATGATTCAATCAGTTCACTTGCTTTAGACGATAATTTTGATTCAAATTTACTATATCCAAGATCTCGAATGGCGATATGGTTTAGCAATTTTGAACTTAAATAATAATTTGACACCAGGCTGTTTAAATGATGTGCACTTAAAAATACTACTGTGATTACAATGGGAAAGTAAAATGGCGACATTTCTGGTTTGTCTGGTTATTTAGTTTGGCGTTCTGACAGCTAATAAATATGTGGTACTATTTGAAATATTTTTTTTTACAGTTTAGTAGTTCTGTCGAACATAATGCAAGAATAACACTTACTTAATCAATCTACAAAACTAAATCATACACAAGCTTAGCAAAGGGTACCAAACTGATTACATATATTTGGGTAGGATGATGAAATTTTTAATCAGGTAAATTGACATCAGCTTCATAACTCATTATCAAGATATGTAGTTAACTGGTTGCGTGGGAAAATTATATAATGAGGTATAATTTAAGTGCTTAGTACGTAATTTGTATGTACGTTAGCAATGACTATGTAAAGCGCCATTATTTGGTTTTTCTTTATTGAATTGCGTTAACGGATATTTTTGTCTCAAAAGTTTACATTAAATTGTGTACATATTTTCTAAAGGTCTTTTTGTATTCACTATTCATTGGTAGCTAAAATAATGGGGTTTTATGCTCACAAGTGACTTTTCATTTGACTCTACGTATGACTTAATTAGTTTACTTAGTTTGTAGGATAATTTTGATTCAAACTAACAATATCGAAGATCTCGAAAATTGGTATAGTTTCGCAATTTGGAGCTTAAATCATAATTTGACACCAGGCAGTTTAAATGATGTGTACTTTGAAGTACTACTGGGATTAAAATGGGGAAGTAAAATAGCGACATTTTTGGGTTGTCTGGTTATCTGGCGGGTCGTATTTTCCGCTGGGAAACGGGTGTTTCACAGAGTATATAATGTGTTTTGAGTAGTTTTGTCGAACATAATACAAGAAAACACTTATTTTAATCAACTTGCGCAACTTTTACATCAGACACAAGCTTAGATAACTACAAGGTACCAAATTGATTTTAAACTTCGGGTTTGGTTACGAAATTTTAAATCTGATTAATTGGAATGTTCTACATAATCTGTCATCAAGTTACGTGGTTAGCTGGTTATGTAAGCAAAATTATACAACCAGGTATAATTTAAGTGCCTCATGCACAGTTTGTAAGTTCCTAATGAATGACTAAATAAGGCGCAATTTATTGAATTTTCTGTATTGAATTATTTTCACGGGTGTTTTATTTTCTAAAATTCATAATTAATTGTGTACATAACAGATGTATGTCATCTAGTATTTTTATAAAATGATAGATAAAGTATCCATAAGCAGCTGTGGCGTGCACAATTTGAAATACATTTTTTTTGTTTCAAGTTTTCTAGACCATTTAACGCCATAATCAATTTAGGCTAATTGTAAATTTGAAATTTGAGTTTGACGGTTTTACAAAGCTGTGCACATCACTGGGAATAAGATGACTAGGTTGATTTAAGTGATAAAGTTTTAAAAAATTTGGCTGTGTTTGCTTGTTAGAATATATGTATAAAGAATTTAGAAATAGCTTTATACAGTCAATATTAGACTAGGCTACTGGTACAAAATTTAAACCAATAAATGATTGAAAAGCCAGTTTTACTTGTTGAAGCATTCATTAAGTACAATTCATTATGATATCCTAGTTGATACGTACATAATAAAATATTCAGCAGATCAACTTCATGTTAATCCTCATGCTTTTGATTATTGTACTCAATGGGCATCATTCATCGGCTTTACATGTTGTTCTCGACAGTTGCAAAAAAAATGCGCTGCGGCAGAAAGGTCTCATTTAATTACTCTTCAAAATTCTTGAAAATATAAAATTTAATGTACGAATTCCTAATGATGCGTGTGATTATATTTAACCTGAATAACGATTTCTTAAAAATATAACACTTATTTCAATACATAACAAAATAAAGACAAAATATGCAATGCAAAGTAAAGCAATCATAGAGGCCATAAATAAGGTAAAGGAACCAACTCTTTAGCAATCACATCCAACTTTAAACGAGATTTTCCTGCTGAATAAAAGTAAGAACAGCCGTGATGTAACAAAAAGTGATTAATCAAACTATAGTTACTTATGTTTGTTTCTAATACTACCCCATTATTGGCAACGTCTTTGGTTGAATGATTTGGACGATATTTCTTCAGGTAAGTCCACGAATTTTCTTTAAAAATGTTGTTGCTGGAGTGCTTCAATTCCCGTTTCAGCACATTTTCCTGATACAACTCGAAACTGGACTTCAAGAAATTATCCAAGTATGATACAAAACGGATGTTTAAGGCTGAGCCTTCTATGTTTTCAATTATGGACCAACGTTTGGAACTATCCTTAAGAATTATGGAATTTTGAAATTGAAACCCGCAACCGAAAGAAATTCTGAACCCGATTTGGCCCCCGATTTTGAGTGCGCATGTGCCGATCTTCCATAAATTTCGTTTGAAATTCCTACAATTTTTGCGGCTTCAATGCTCGACAATTTTTTGTTGCCTTATGAAATCATCACGCAAGATTTAGTCAGGAAGCAAGGACCTAGCCATCTAAATAAAGTTCCCATTATGTTAAATCATAAAGTTATGCTATTGTAAAATATTCTAATTGTTACAAAAGCTACTTTTATTTCATATATGGATTAATTTAATGGTACAGTTAGTATTGAGAGAATTTAATTTCTAACAAGAGTGAGCAGCCCGGACGTCTTATAGACATGAAAACAATTTCTTGAAAATATATCCAGTCACAAGTTCCAACAAGTAACTGCATAGTGATATAAAATGAAATGCAATATAAAGTAACCAAAGGACCCACAAATCTGTCAAAGTAACAGATTCTTCAGTATTGCCACCTAATTTTAAATTACACTTGTCTGCTGAATAAAAGTGAAAACAGCGGTTGTGTAACCAATAGTGATAGATCAAGCTATAGTGACTTATGTTTGTTTCCAATACTGTCCCAGTATTGGCAATGTCTTTGGTTGAATACTTTTGAAGATATGTCTTCAGGTAACTCCACGAATTTTCGTGAAAGAAATATCGTTGCTGCAGTGATTCGATTCCGGATTCCGCAAATGATGCCAGATACATCTCAAAACGGGACTTCATGTAGTTATCAGATTGTGATACAAAATAGCGCCATGTTTTAAACGTTTTAATGTTTTTTTGATCAAGAATTTTGAGACCAGATCCACCAATGAGCAATAGGAGCTTTCCCGCCAAACTGACATAAACAGCAGCATAACCTATCGGCCCTGATGTAGTCATATAAGCAAAGTTTCTGAACTTGAAACATGTGTTGTTATATTTTTTGCTTTCTAAATTACATATTTCGGGCTGACCACTGTTAATGTTCCTTAAGTATTTTAGTGGACTAGTTCTAGTTCTACTTCGCATACCCCAAAGTTTGTGAATAGCTTTTTCAGCCAAAATATATGCAGCATCAGTATGAAAAACGTTTTGTTTTTCAATTCCAAGTTTGTAGTTATTAAGTGCAAATATTGCAGCAGTTGACACAAATAATTTGGTAGAGTTTCGTTCCACAATTTCTTCAAATGTGTTTGGTAAGTCTGATGGGTTTTGATATAATGTCATATAAGTGTACAAGTTTGAGGTATAAGCTTGACGTAAAGCCAGAGCAAAATACAACCAAGACAAAATTACCACTACGTTAATTTTGTTTGCCATATTTCCAAGGTCATCGTTTTGTTCTATCATTACGGTAAATAGCCAAAATGACAAATTTTCCTTAACACCAGAAATCCACAGCACCAAACCAACGATAAAAGCAGTAGAGATTATAACAATCCAACCTTTCATGGTGAATGGAGAAAGTAGTGCGTACATGTTTTTAGTATTTGTTGGTAAGTAATATACTGAATACGAGAGACCATATTGTTGACCGCCGTAGGATAAGCCAAATTGGTAACTATGAATATTTTGATGATCTACGTCATCAAATGACCAGATTAGGAATGCGCAGATATTTGAACTACAATTAAACTTGTCATATAATAAGATTTTGTGACATTTTACCCAAACAGGATGACTCGGTGCATTTACCGGTCTAATTTTGTTTCTTTCGATTGGACATTCGTCCATTTTGAGACGATTATTTTCATTCATATATAGTCTAGCAGCAAATCGTTTTAAAGATTCAATATTTAATAAACCATCAATTTTCTGGTCTAAACTTACAAACAGTGCTTTTATGTCAAATATTCTGTAGTTGTGGTAGAGTTCATGAGACAGTATACCACCGTAATTTTCTATTTTAGCGCAACCAGTACACACCACGAATACATTCTGCTTCTCAACATCCATCAATATAACAATCGTATGGCTCACCATCGTCACATTCAGAGACACTTCTTTTCCAAATAGGTATTCTCCAAGAGTTGGAATTATTAGAAAGTCTGAATTATATAGTTTAGTGTTCGTTTTAAACTTTGAAACTAAATACGCAAACTCAAGTTTCCAATTATGAATGACTGGTCCAGACTTAAACATAAGATGTGTAAATAATACTTCAATACTGCAGTAGCTTTGAAATTTTAATGAGTATAATGTTGTGTAAAGTAGAGATAACAAATTGCTCTGCAAGTCGATTACCAAAGTTGATTGATTAAAAGCAGTTGTATTTATAAACTGAAATATTTTTGTTGAACGAAGACTAATACAATGCGCACAGAACAATAGTCCAGTAGTATTAAAATCAAAACTGGTGAAGTCGAGATCTAGAATTGTTTGAAGAGTACACATCTTAAACGTTTCCAAAAACGTATGTAACTTTTCATAGTTATTTGTTTGCCCAAAGCTCATTTGTAAGCACAATAAGGAAATGCAAATACATCTACAAAGCATCTTTTTAATTTTTAAAAATAATTGTACACTTTTCTAAGAAAAAGTTACACCTAATGCTAATTTCAGAAATATTGGTAGATTTTATCCTTGCTTGCTATGCTATATATTTGAATTGTGGGTAGACTAATAATATTATCTGAAATTGTGTGTCCTAATATTGCAACGATTTTATTCATAAACCTCATTTGTTGCACCTTTGTTACTAATTAAAGTTTGCTGTGTAAACACACTGTCGGTTGTTGTTTTACATGACAAATAATAATAATGAGTAAACCAAATTACAATTAATTGCTCTACAATAAAATTCTAGTTTTTAACGTCCAAGTAGTTTGTACATAAGATGTATAAACCTTGGGGTGATTATGATGATGTGCATAATTATTACCGATAGTATAAAATTGCTTATTGCTGATTATTCTACAACTCACTACGAGTTTATACAAAGTGTACCCAAACTTGTTCAAAAATAGATAATCATAAAACTTGAGAATCTATGTTAATGAATAAATGATATGTTCAAGAAACTTCAGCTGTATTTTCAGATACTGTGGATCCAGAAAGCGATAATCAACGAGCTGATATTCATCAAACACATAGAATGCACAGTTTTGGTTAATAATTTGGTTGAAGTTAGCTTTGAAGTTAAGGGGAATTATAGAGTTTTGAGTAAAAAACAGCATCAGTCTTGAATAAGCCTTTATTATACACAACGGTTTCATACAAAGCAAGACACGTTTATGGACATTTGACTTAGGTAATAAAACGATTTTTCGAAAGGGTCTCAACACAAAAACTTTTTGCATATTTTTCGAATTTCCTATTTTTCAAAAAACTGATTTTCGATTATTGAATAAGCAGTATCCATTTTACGTTAAATTTCATAATGTCCAGGATAAATTTTAATAACAACGGATTGATTTGTTCATTAACTTAATCAAACAGAATCGGCAAATTTATAATATTAATTGGAAAACTATATTCATATGCTTAATAGATGATGATGGTTTTTTAATGATTAGAACATGATTAAGAGCTAATGATAAATGTGACAGCAAATAAGCAAAAAATAGACATTTTGCTTGTCCAAACGGAAATCAGTTAAGATTGTGTCGCTTACTGGTTCCGTTTCAACTGATGACTTCAATCTGTAACCACCAGATATGTTCATTGGTTCTCGTTAACGTCACCTTTAAAAAATCATAAAGCTAATGCCAAATACTTTCTTCAAAATAAATTTAAGACATTGCCTAATGTTTCAGAGCCATTTTGGGTATGCTAGGTACGTAAAATTAATACAACTCTAGTAGAGCGTAATTGGAAATTCGCATTGTTAAAATGCATATCGTGTTCAAGGGGTGCATTTCAAAATCATTGTTCTTACAGTCGTTGGTCAGATCAAAATAGTTCTCGGTACTTATACAGGAAACTCAGTGTAAGATTTCGCCCATCTTCGATATTTCCATTTAGGACACAGTAAAACTTTGGTAATATATGATATGGACTCGTTGTTTTGACCAAAAACAGAAAAGTTACTAACATAATTCAAATTATAACCTCTTCTTTATGTAGCCAAAGGAGTTGCGACGGAAAATAATCCAAGATCTGACATCATGTTTTGCTCTCACATTTGTATTAATTGTCCTTATTTTATCAAACCAAAGTCAGCAAATCAAAATGAGTTTTTATTTGAATACTTTTAATCAGTCAAGAATAAATTGGACCTTTAACTTATATAATTATTCCAATGCTAAAAAGTTTTCAATGGAAACCTGGCAAACCTCAAATCAACTAAATTTGTGAAATACATATATGCTACACTAACAAAACAAAAATATTTGAGTCAATTATAAAACTTTTGACACAAGTAAACGATATTCGTTTCTTGTAAAGTGCAAACAATTAAACTTAGCAATTCAAGGAGCGTACTTTCAGTTTACCATGTAGTTTTTCGTTCATCTTAAAAACAACAAAGCCAACTTTTGTTACAAAAGAGACAAAAAAATGTAAACCAAATAAACATATCGTTTGGTTTCTTGCTCCACTGTTAAAAATTTATTCCAATACAAAGTGGCCCAAGTATCTGGTAAAAGCTTGATAAAACATCTTGTGAGTTTTTTGTGTATTTTGAAACACTTCAATTTTAAAAACCAACGATGTTCAAATACTAAAAAGGACTGGTTTATGATTTCACAAGGCAACATCTAACAAAGGATTCACAAGTTCTAAACTAATAGCTTCTAATAGTTTACAATAAAACTCTTCTGTCAGTAATTTTTTTTTGTAAAGATCCATTTGAAGATCTCTCCATAAGTACAAGGTATTGACCATGGAAAAAGACAAATTTAGCACTCGGTAAGAGTACAAAAATACAAAGCAAATGAACTCTCGCTGTCATTCGATTGTACCAAATAAAAAACAAGTCTGTATTGTTTCTTGAAATCTTCAAAAGTACGGTCACCTAAGCCTTCAAATTTAAGTTGAAGCACAATTTTTAAGTATTTTAGTTTCGTTTAATTCATTCACGTACAAAATGAATTCTATTAAATGTACAAAGTACGCGGCGATTTTTAAATTATCCTATATTATATTATTTTGTCCAGTAATTTGCATGGTTGACCAAAACATATACAAGTATGGACTTGAAAATATTTCTTCCCTACTTCAAATTTTTAGTAATTGCACTGTGCAAATCGTAAGATATTCAGACGGATTACGAACCCAAAATCTTAATTTAGATTACCTGCTTCAAAGCAGATTCGTTTGTTTGCATATTACAAAAGATGTAGTGGATGCAATACATAGAAACATAACAAACGTTTTGTTGGACAACGAAAGCATGCTGCTACATTATCGACGAAATCTTACCTTAAAGTTTTCGCTAACATGCCATGCTGACATGTACTTAACATCACTTGTTGAAGATTCCCCACCCTGGACTGACAAAGTTAATCTTCATATTGAAAGGAAGCGTATATTTGAGTTTAGAAACTACAAATTCAATCAGCCAGACTACATGCTATTACCAATCAGACGAAAACTACATAAAAGTTACAAACTTTTCTACACATCCAATTTTCTGACTCGCTCTAAAATTATACTTCTTGATTTAGAATTTAAAGAAGTATATTTTGCAAATATTGCTCGTTTGAGCAATGCGATGAATAATGTTAACTGCATTAAAATAATTGAACATTCGTATAAATTGTGCCTAATACCTTTAGTAAACTTAAATTTCAAACGAGCTAATATAAAAAATTCCAGAGAGTTAAGCAAATTAATCCGATCGCTTGAATACAAAATAAGAAGTGCTGGTGTATCTAGGGACTGTTCAGTAGAAGCCGTAAAATTTAAAAGACCTTTTAACTCGAAAAATACTCTCTGGGAAAGTTGCGTAATAAATTTACTTTCAAAAAATCTAAATTGCACATCAAAAGCGTGCACGTATCAATTATCAAGCCGACATTTTGGATTGGCAGAACAATCTTATTTGCAACAAAACAATTTTTTCATATCTCATGGAGTTGAGTATCATGGGCTTAGATACACCAACTTCTACTTGTCAAAAGACAGTTTACATATGTTTGCGTTATTGTCACCTTTTACTATATTCGGATGGTTTGTTGTACTAACAACATATCTTTTACTGGGCTTTGTAATTCTATTGTCAAATATTAGATTGAATTCCTTCTTCTGGTTATTTTCTGTTATCTTGGAACAAAACGATGACAGAAGACGAGAAGTTCGGAAAGGAAATGTCATCTTATTTTTAATGTGGATGTACGCAGCTGTGGTTTTACGCAGCGCATATACAACAAATCTCTACGATTACATGACAACAGAGATCAAACCAACGAATTTGCCGAAATCATTTGTCGACCTTTTCAACACTAGTGGGTACACTGTTTTGTCGTCCTTGAATTCTCGTTCATTAATTTCCGAATATCTAGCCCAAGTAGAAACTTTCAATGAAATACCCCGAACGAAAATGTATCATGTATTCAAACCAGAGCCGCCAGCGGTTAGTGTAAAGTGACCCGTAACTGTAATGTGTCCGTTAATTGAATGCCATTTAGTTAGGATTTGGGAATAAAAAAGGTTTAGCTTGAGATATGTTAGAGCATGTAGTGAGGCGTTGGTTTTACCGTGTATTGTAGCGTATGGTTTAGAATACTCGAGTGAAGCTGCGGGTTTTGCATCAATTGTATTGTGGGGTTAATCATATAAAGGGGTCTAAACCCCTTGCAAACTTGCCTTGTTTCCAATATGGACTATTTGCTAACATCAATATCCAACTTGCCAACAGCCGAACTTGGTAGCATCCAACTTACTAACAGTCCAACTTGCTAACATTCAAGTTGCCAAAAGTCCAACTTGATAAGATTCAAGTTGCCAACAGTCCAACTTGCTAAAATTCAAGTTGCCAACAGTCCAACTTGCTACCATTCAAGTTGCCAACATTCCAACTTGCTAACATTCAAGTTGCCAACATTCCAACTTGCTAACATTCAAGTTGCTAACATTCCAACATGCCAACAGTCCAAGTTACATCAAAAACGCTTTTTGTTACGAAATTCAGATTAGACCACTTAAAAATCTTTTCCAAGACACGATACGCTAAGGCGGTTGTCGGTTGTCATGTAACATATTCGTCACAAATCGTAGTTAGTTTGGCAGCAACGAATTTTCCTGTGAAGAAAGTTACAGCAGGAAATTTGACTTGTTGTAATTCAGGTAGGTTTCAACCCATTGAAAACCTTATCCAGGACCTCAAACGATTAGGCGGTTGTCGTTTATTATATAAAACATATTTCCTCAAAAAATAGAGTTGGCATGGTTGCAATGAATTTGCCAATGAAGAATGTTACAGCAGGAAATTTGACTTACTGCAAATTCCAATAGGTTTAACTGATTGAAAACTTTATACAAGAGCACAAACGATAGTGCGGCTTGTCGATGATCATGTAAATTAATCTCTGTCACAAAATAGGGTTAGTTAGCTTGCAATGAATTTTCCTGTGAAGGAAGTTAAAGCAGGAAATTTGACTTGCAGTGGTGTGGGTGGTCCAGGTGGTCTGGGTCGTTCAGGTGGTCGGGGTCGTTCAGGTGGTCTGGGTCGTTCAGGTGGTCGGGGTCGTTCAGGTGGTCTGGGTAGTTCAGGTGGTCTGGGTCGTTGAGGTGGTCTAGGTCATTTAGGTGGGCTGGGTCGTTGAGGTGGTCTGGGTCGTTGAGGTGGTCTGGGTCGTTGAGGTGGTCGGGGTAGTTCAGGTGGTCTGGGTCGTTCAGGTGGTCGGAGTCGTTCAGGTGGTTGGGGTCATTGAGGTGATCTGGGTTGTTGAGGTGGTCTGGCTCGTTGAGGTGGTCTGGCTCGTTGAGGTGGTCTGGCTCGTTGAGGTGGTCTGGCTCGTTGAGGTGGTCTGGTTCGTTGAGGTGGTCTGGGTTGGGGTGGTCTGGTCGTTGAGGTGTCCTGGGTCGTTAAGGTAGTCGGTCGTTGAGGTGGTCTGGGTCGTTGAGGTGGTCTAGGTCGTTGAGGTGGTCTGGGTCGTTGAGGTGGTCTGGG
>JAQFXM010006131.1:0-13706 GCA_034693345.1 Entomobrya multifasciata | reverse complement strand
ATTGATTGGACAGTACGGGACCCGTGCGATACCACCGAAAAACTGGTATTTATGTCCAACATCCCCCAGAAAGAACAAAAGGAAATAAGGATTTTTACAGATGGCTAAATCAAGATCTAACAACGGTACGGTACGGAGAATGGACATGTGTGCAAATGTAACTTCGATACATCCAATGATCCAATATAGTTTTCCTTTCAGAGATTGTACGGAAGTAGGAAAATGATGAAATGATATGTTATATTGTATCAGATTTTCAGTACATTCAAAAGTTTTGTATTGATTTCTTAATTTACACGAAATCAAATATTATGTACAGGTATTTTTAATGCGAGCAAGAAACTGTAGGGTTCGGTAAAAGGTTAATAAATGATATGAATCATGAATGATGTTGATATGAATTTTTGATGAAGCAAAAATATCTGAAGGTAAAATACTATAGTTACGCCATAACATAAATCTGTTGTCATGGGAATTATTATTAAATTTGCAATAATCAAAAGTTACATCGAAACCAAACAACAAAATAATTGAAAAGATATCATCAAAATATCAAATTAGCATCATAATCAATGCTACTTTTTCCCGAGTTTGCACATATTTTGCAATTTCTAAGAGTTTTAAAATAAATTTGCAATAACAGTTAAGCAAATTAATAGTTTGGAAAAGGTCGAAACACACCGATAAAACAGTTTTCTAGCAATTTAGAGTTTTTATCATGACATTTTAAAAGGTAAAGCAAGAGAATACACGGCCTAAATTGCCAATAATTGTGCAATTACCAGTCGTAACTAGTTTTAATATATTGTTGCATTTTTCCCGGCTTGTTTTTTAAAAATTGTATTAGCTGGTTGCAAAACTGAATAAGCCAGTGTTTCTTATCTAACTTCATAGAGTGGTATGATTTTTTTGTGCCCTGAAAGAAAATGACTGAACTCATCTTGAATGCTTTACACATGAACGAGTTATTTTGTCAGAAAGGGCCCTCTCCTAAATATCCTCTTTGTTGGGATACTTCAACCAAAAGCTTGAAAGTTACACCTGAACACGAGCTTTTCAAATGGAAAATCCTGCATGTTTTTGCAATATTAGGTCTTTGGAACGTTAGAAATATGTTTGTAATTATTATGGGATTCAGCGTACAAGACAGCTATTCTAACTCCCACATAATGATTTCAGCAGCTGAATACTTATATTTTCTTATTTGTAGTGGATTCAACTATGTAATTTATAAAAAACGTGAAGATATTTGTGAATACATAAATCATTTATTACAGTTCCATTTACAATTCATACCAAAAAATCAGAAGTTTTGTAAAATTGATATAATTGGCATCGTTTGTAATTCCGTGGTTTTAAGTTTATCTATTATGCCGTGGGTTGCTTGGATTGGTCTAGTGGTTAGTCGCCTGGGTCCTGTTTCTTTAGCTCTCAATAGAATGTTTTTCATGGAAAGTTTCGCGTTAAATTATTTAATTCAGATTATTACAGCTCCACTAAACCTTTACATTCTGGATGGTTGTTGGTGATGGAACAATTTGTCTTTTAGGACGAAAAATTCTTCCGTCCGTGGACGGTATATTGGATTGCACTAATTACCTTGATAATTGCATTACCTATTGAGAAAATGGCTATTAATATAGGTTCACTTTGTATTGGAATAAGTTGTCGTATGCTAAGACGATGGAAATATTTAATCATTGATTTACCAAACATAAGCCGAATCCAACGACTAGTTGTTTTGAGACAAGTACGCGCATTTCATTGCGGACCAGTAGGGCTTTTAAAAAAGGAATCCAAAGTACGTTATTTGGAACATGTTGTTAAAAATACAATCGAGTTGTGTCTATTTTTGCGGAGCATAACGTGACGACGTACATGGTGCAGAAACATTTAACTGTACAAAACCTAAAATTTGTTTTAATGTAATCTAAAATTTAAGGTCGTACAATTTCATTTTTGAACTAATATTGAATATAAATATCAATAAACAGTAATTTGAAATCATTTTGAGCAATTTATGGTTACCAATTATTAATCAGGTAAGCTTGTAAAATCAGTTTCGTTTAGTGACTGACCTTATAAATTTCGTTAAGCTACATACAACGGTTGACATTTGGTTGATTGTGTTACATCAATAATGCTTGTGTTACAGATTGTTCACGGTAAAACTTGCAAACATTTGCATATGACGGGGCAACGTAAGAAAAATATAGTTTTTGCTTACCTGAAAGTTCCCCTTGAGAATAGGCCCAGCTTGACCGATATATAACGTGGACGCTGAGTCAAAAGACAGTTCCTTCGGATTTCGCATGGCTAGTTGTGAACTGTGCTCGCGACAATTAAGGAAAAGTGTCACGTTATCACCAATAACCTAGTTTTTTCAACAAATAGAACAGCGATGCGTCATTTTAAAACATAATACTTAGTTACTAAAATCAATGCTACATAAATTTGATTTTGAATTAACAAAGCAAACCTTGAGAGCGAATCTGTTCCATTTCCTTGTCATCAATGGAACTTCAAATGTGGCCAGCGTTTGAGTAACCAAATGACTGCTGACATCGGTGTACAAAAGTGAGATCATGTGATGGGATGAAGTAAGACTGGGTGAGATCTGGTTATTTGGCAAACGTTGAATGAAAGAACGAGAAAGTGAATATTACTCAGAAATAGAATGCAGCGTACAAAACTCAAACCTCTGTTCTAGTACCAAAAATCTTTGTAAACATAACTAGCGACACCCCAGTCCATGAAAAGAAACTGGTTGCTACACGTTGTGTGAACAAAGTTAGAACGGTTGTGAAAGCAGCATCTCTACTTTTTCGTGAGGCATTTATAAAATTCAAAGAGATGTCGCTCCAAACAACATGCTCGACAGATTCAGAAAGAACTATTTTCTTTCTCCATAATCAGCGTGGCATGGCTTCACTTCATTCTCACATACCACACTTTCCTTTCACTTACCTTTAGTCCAAATTGAACGATAGTATCCAGTGGATTAACAACAGCAAAGAGGAATGAGGGTTCTCTGCGTTCTGGCTTCACTGTTGCCAACAAAGCGAAATCGCGATAGAGACGGTCAGGAAGGAAAAGCCTATACAGTATTTGAAAAAAATGAACAAATTTGTTAAGAACTAATCAAGTAAATCATTTTATGTTGATGAATGATTTTTTACTAATTTGAATACCTGTAGTGTGACTTAATATCGGCACCGTCTCTGAGACCATAAGCTGGAAATCCATCTAGTCCTGACTCAAAGTACTGGGTGCGGGGATCATCAAATGGGACTCGAATTGCTTGTAAAAGATCATGTTCTTCGATTGCATCTGCAAATTTTTTGCATGCACAAATACAAGTTGGAAAATTTTAATAAATAAAATAGATTAAAGTACACAAAATTCATTACACAACAAAATATAAAATGGCATCATCACAGCGTGCATGCGTCACATATATACCAAGTATTGCGTCATCATCATCATTATTGTATTCATTTATCAGGAATCACTTTTGTATCAGAACTTTTCAGGGAATTTGTATTTGTTGATTATTTATTGGCACATTATACATATCTAGCTTTTTACGTCAGTCTTTCCATGAATGAATGTGGCATAAGAATGACAAATTGGAAATTTGATGACAAATTTATCTACGCTGCATGTGTATGTTAAATACAAATATTATAACGAGTAAAGTATTTATAGATAACAGTTGCCATTACATGAATACATTCGCCCAGCAGGCTTAAGTGGTCAGTTTAGAAACAGCTAGTAACCGTGAGAGAACATTAGCAGTATTAGTTTTTTAATATTTCAATCTTAGTAAAAAAACTTAAAAACAAAATAAAAAATGGAAAGTTGGCAAAAGGAGCACATCATCCTAAATTTAAATGCGTTGATTGAATACACGCATCTCAACGCTTGCGTGTTGGCAGTATTATGTGCAAAGAGGATTCTGGAAACTAAGGATATTTGGGATTTGGTAAGTCTAATAGTTGTAAATGATAGTGTTAGTTTTGAATGTACTTTCATCCTTACTGTAATAATGTAATAAGTGTAAGTGTGGTACTAAAAGTGATAAGGAAGTAATAAGGACTCAATACAACAAACTTAACTTGATTTCTGTTTATATTTGTAGGAAGCCGAAAGAAATGAGGGTGTTAGGAATCTCAGATTTTATGAAATTGTCCGGGAGAAACCACATGAAGACTGTTACCAAGTTCTGATTAATGCTTTTGAAACAACCTGTCAAACTGGAGTTTGTAGTTTACTAAAATCTGCTACTAATTCACTATAAAAATGGTATAAGACTGACTGTAACCAATAAATGTTGTATTTTTCATGAATTAGTAATGTTCTATAAATATCCTTTTAGCTTAAATTCACTGATTTCATTGGTGCATTTTAGTTGGGCGAATTTATCCATGAAAAAATTAGACTACCAAAAATATACACAACAAACCGGCAACAGTACTTGCGCCAGCATGTATAGGTGCTAATTTTACTCTAATAGTCATTAAGAGTGATGATAACGAAACGTTGATAGAATGCAAGGAAAGCACTTATAATATGCACTAATCTTTATACTTCATCAATTTATGATCGACAATGTAAAAATTTAATTAATTTCATTCATATTATAGCACTTGGCACCACAAAAACAATTTTTTATCTCTTCGATCATCGATCTAGTAAACTCCCTTCCCATATGCTGGTCAAAATTGATCTGATAATTTTCAGCGATAAGCTATATTTGATTACGATAAATAGTGGCAAGAGTAGAAATGATTTTAAAAGAGTACGATGCAATACTTATTTTATGCACAAACGCACATACATATTCAATATTCGTAAAGTTTATGTTTGTCCAACATAGGTTTCATATTAGTTTGTTTGTAAGGAAAAAACTAAAACATAGCACCAATAAGAAGTGGCCTCACAGTTTTATTATTTATCGTATGCAAACTATAGTAATTGATGAAAAATACAAGAAATTTGACCTAAAAGAACTCTAGTTTTGCGAAGCGAAATATTAGTAGAACAATACAAAATCAATAACAATTTCGAAAACATTTTTAAATGTTCGAAAAGAGAGAACAGCAGAAAAGGACCAATTGGAAAGCGCTACAATTATCCTATACAGTGGCAAGTTATGGGCCAAAGTGTGTCGTAAAAGTTTTCAAAATGTCAAAAATACTAAAAAATACAATGTACAAAAACAGTCAAGATATGAAGATTTAATTGCTGTACGTTCTGGTCAGCTTTTGTTACGTCCTCAGCTTCTATAAAACATAAACAGGTATATAAATATCAAAATACAATTCATACCAATAATGATGAAATCACAAACGTACGTACGAGAATAATGTATGTATGTATATATTATGTGTATATTGAAAACGTCTAGGTGAATATATTTCTTTATATGTACATTCCTTGTCACAACTTTCAGTTTTCACTGTTAGCTTAAAAACTTTGGAATGCAGAACAAAAGTCCAGCATAAAATTACTTTCCATTTTTTATCTCTTTGTGGTCAGCATGCTAGCATTTAGCTTGAATGCAATCATCTCATCATCCAAAAGTATTTTAATAATGTCCATGATAATAATCATTTTCAATCTCACGGTTAAATTTTCGGTTTTGCTGACGTGACACTTTTGTGTTCAAAAGAATGTACCCTCATCACCAAATTACAGAATCGCCAAACCACATGATGTAAATTCTGATAATTGTAGTTGATAATCCTTTCGTTTGTAAAACGGCCACAGTTGATTTTTTACTTACATGAAACGATGAAACATACCTTGTAATATATGTTCTCACTTCCCCATAGCACCCAAAACTATTCTCTTTACATCCTCCCTCATCAAAATAATATTTTTTCTCAATGAATTTATGACCCTCCATTATTTTCCCTTTCTATCTTTTTTCCACAAAACACTCAAAAAACCACAAACATGATCCCATGCCGCGTTCCTTCATTCATTTCCTAGCATAATTGCTCTGCTAACTACTTTTTTGGCTACCTCAGAAACATTTATCCTCCCATTTTACAGCTTGACCATTACTGCTACTAAGCCATACCTCCCCAAACTCACATATCACACCACCACAAAGCTATTTCATTATAATCCATACATTAATGTGATTTTTCGTTTGTTGTTGATCCCTTCTTTTGTGATTAAAAGGGTCCTTCATTTAATTCCATATCATCTATTATTTTTTTGTGTTTGTGGTAAGTTGGTTGGTGGTCCACAAACTTTTTTTAGAGATGTCTCAGCAGATTTTTTCTACTACTCCACTAATACCCCGGCTATTACATTAAATGCCATTTCATCATCCTTATCATCATCACATCACATAACAGCAAGCAAACAAAGTGAAAAAAACAAGTGTGAAGATGATGATGGCCGAAAAGCCTGGCATGCTGTATGTGATAAGGGCATATAAACGATCTCATTAGAAATCATCAACCTTGACCTGTGGACAATCTATTACGTCTCCCTGAACATCTCATCCAAAAAATGCCCAATGTCCAAGTCACAAAAACTATCACACCATCAAAACACAAACGGGTCTGCAGATTCTTTGTTCCATAAGAAAAAAAATGTATGCACACCAAGTATATAGTCAGAAATGTAAGCAAGATGTTTATTCGGAAAGATTTTTTACACCCGCTCACAATATAATTTATTAATAAAAACATTCAGTGATGTGCTTATGCGTGTGTTGTGCTGCACCCCTCTAAAATAACACACGACCCAAGGGAAAACTGCATCCTCATTCTTATCACCATTCTTCATCTTTTCCGCGCTCTCTACTTGGATGCTTTGGTTAAATAAGGAATTCTCAAGCCACAGCCACAAGTTGAGCATCATCGTCATCCTTACATCCTCGTAAAGTGTCTGTACGTCTAGTCAGAGCTCTCTCTGCTTCGGGCTTTCCTTTTACAGCTTCACAGGTTGACTTGTTTATAGTAAAGAAGAGGAAAGTGTGTACTGCACTCTGACTTCTCTTTTTCTGGACATCCAGAGAGAGTATGTATATCAACGGTTCTGGTTCAACACAAAATTAAAATGCACTTCCTTATTTGGAAGTGGACGCCGGCGGACTAAAATAGTCCAAGTGCCCTTCTTCTTTTGTAATCGTACTCTAAATCTATGCCACATCTTTTGCCCTGGCCTGTTCAATTTTATTCTACTAGCATTTTCAGATCGCTTTGCTTAACTTGGTCTGATGATGTTGTGGTCTGTGGTGTAATTATTATTGGTTTAATGGTTTGTCATCGATCACCTTTCAACATAACAATTAATTTCTCCCCTGGAATTTCCTCCTTTAAGCTTGAATCATTTCATGTTCATAAAATATACTTGACAGTGTAAATATAAAAGTTGTAATTAATTTTTCTTCGTGCATACCTTGAGATCCCAGAATACCCCCGTATGACCGGCTGCCATACGGCTCTCCAGTAGCTAGGCTCACCAGCGCGTTGCTGGTGATCACTACGACGAGCATCTTCAAAATCATCATTTTGGAGGAGGATGATGATGAAAATTGTGATGATGAGTAGGAGGAGGTGGCAGCAAAAGTAGAACAACCGGAAGGGGAAAAATATTCACCGCTGCTTGCTGGTCGTTTCCTTGAAAGCATGATGGGATGGGAATGATGATGATCACCACATTCTTCCTTAATATCCTCGGTAGTCATATCGTCCTCTTTTTTTAAATAGAACTACAAGCTTAAAATACATACAAGAAAAAATTACACTTTTATTTTCAGATGAACCAGTATACTCGTTTTCTCCAGAAAAAATTCCAGAGATGCAATTCTTCCTTTACTAAGCAACTACAAAGTCAAGAGAACAGTGTCCCTCGTAATTTGTCTGTCACTTTGCCAAAACTACGCAATAAAATAAAATGCTAAGTAAGAACGTCTTTTTGTGTAGCATATCCACTTTACTTTCTCTCCTCCAGCCATTTTTCTAATCTCCTTATCCCCTCCTTCTCCACCTCCATCTACTACCTACCATCACCGTCTCTTCTCATTTTCAAAAAAGACACCAAAGAAGATAACTGCAAACACTTCGCTTTATTACCACTACTGCTACCAAGCAGAGTGATAATGCGATAAACACCTCTTATCTGTCTACTCGTTCGTCTGTCCTGTCTGTTTTGTCTGTGTGTGTGCATGCATCCAACTACTTTTACTAAAAATTTCTTACAAGAGTCATTACGCTTTTTTATCTAATTTAACGTGACTTTTCATTTTCTCCAGTGAGTAAAAAAAATTAACAAAAAGATAAGAATAGGCTATTACTCGTATTACTTTACAAAAGAGAGAAGTTTTATTCTAGCTTTTGGGTATTTTTTCATAGCACATTTCCATTTAATTCTTCCTCAGTGGCAGAGGAAGTGGTGGTTATATAGTGGAAAACAATATCCTTTATGACTTTGCCATTTAGCCTTTTTATCTGAGAAAAAAAATATGAAGAAAATGAAAAGAGTGCAATTATTTGCTTCAGGGGAATAAGATGCAGTGCAAGCAGATAAAGACCAACCGAGATTTATAGTTATTATCACAAGTCATCAAGATCAAGATGACTTGTACTTTAGCTGGATAATAGTTATTATGACGTCTATGGGGGACTCCAACCAAACACGCGTTTCCACTTTAAAAATTAATTGTGTCCACGAGGAAGCGAGCCACATTTTTTTGCTGAATAAGCTTGTGCAAGTTAACAAGAAATGAGTACCCAGGCAAAAAGTATTAAATGAAAGTGTGCATCTTTAAAGAAAGTGCGTTTTAGTTACTTCGCTGTACTTGACATGTTTTCTTCCCAATTTGTTGACATGTACTCATTTGTAGCATTTCACTCCTTAATTTGGCTCACGTGAGAGTGAGTGAGTACGCCTGTGGTGTTTTTATTCTCCATGATGACGATCATGTTTTTGTGTTACTTTGCTTGCGTTGTCTTGTCATTTTTTGTCAGAGTTTTTTTGTGTAGATTTTTAATGGCATGTGCGTGCTTTATGACTTGCGTGTCTTTTGTAAAGCGTTATGTCATATAGGGTAGAGCCATATCGTAACAAAATGTTAACAAACATCTTTTTGTTCCTCCTCCGCCTCCACCATTCATCCAGCAAACAACAAGCAACTTGTCAAAACAAAAAATTGTCACATGGATGGAAGTAGTATACCGCAGCAAGACTAAACGCCACGCCATTCTACAACAACACTCAACATGAATGAATGAAGAAGGAAAATGTAAGTAAAAAAATGTACGCTGGTGAAAAATTGATGTTGTTGCTGAAAGACTTCCAAGTGAGCTTGTACATTTTATTGAAACGTGACAGTGATTTTGTGGTACAGACGGCGGGCATTAATTTTTTAACCGTGGTGCTATAACCAATACCACAGCACATTATGATGACGGGTACATTGCCTTCTGGCTCGGCTGGCATGACACATTTTCTCATGTCATTTTCATCCGAGAAAAAAACTAAAAGTGGAAAAGAGATGTGTCATTAAAGCTTTTGGTTGTTATTGCTTACAGATTCTTTTTTTATTCTTTTGATACTGAGGAGGAATAATAGGAATATCCATAGAAGAAAGTAACATTGACTTGTAAACTTGTAGCGGTGCGGTAATAGTAATAATGCAGGGTATTATTATACGGGTGAAGTGCAAAGAGAGAAGAGTTGGTGATTTGGAATGGGATTTATTATGAGATGAGTGTGTTGTTGGCTTGCTTGGCTTAGCTTTGACTTTGCTTTTGCAACTCTCTCCTGTGAGAGAATGCTTGTTATATTTTGTATAAGAGGAAAACAAGAAAATAATGTTGAATAGGAATAAAATGAAATGGGTTTGCGTTTTGTGTGTATGTTTGTGACTGTGACAGAATTTTAATTGACTGTGAATGTCTGCCAGGCAATTTTGTACTTACATTTGCTTTGAAATCTAATGTGTAAAAGAGAGAGAATTGAAAGAAGAGTTGGGTATAGCAAGTAGTTGGATGGGTTGTCGTTAGTATGCAAATTATTTAACGAGATTAGGATTATTACCCGGTAAAGAAGGGAGAGCGAGAGGAGTCAAGTCAGTATTGACAAGTAACGAAAAGAGGAAAAAAGTATTATGAGTGCTGGCATGACATGAAAAGTCTTTAGTTGTATAGAAGGGATTTTACAATATCCGTTATTTCAGCCAGGAACCAAAGGAAGTGTATAGTTGACAAGTTGGGTTTTCTGGAGTTTCGTACTTATGGGGTTCTCCATATTATCAACAAGAGGCAACGATTATTCAGCAAAGGTGAATGTGGGTTCTCCATATTATCAACAAGAGGCAACGATTATTCAGCAAAGGTGAATGTTGTTTTTAGATCCAAATTTTATTTTGTACAGGTCTCGGCTCTGGACAAAACTAGTGGTTTTAACCGGGCAAAGTGTAAAATCTGCTGGTACAAAACTTTTTAGTTGCATTGTCATTTCTATTACATTTTCTTCTCATGTTACTTTAATCATTTTTATCTTCCTTTTAGCTACAAAACTTCACTACACGTTAGCAATAAACCTAAATAAACAACAATATGAATTTCAACTTGCTCGTTGTCTTTCTTCCTTCTTGTTTGTATTGAATTAAACTCTAAAAAGCACAATACACAACAACACAGCATCAATATACATACATTGCAAACAAGCATGCAAATTATATTCCTTTTTCCATTTTTTTTTTCATAACGCTTGTTTGTTTTCTCCAAAGTTGTGCTACTCTCCATCGTTATTTGCTGATGATATGCTATGATGATCTCGTTATGTGATGTTATATACTTCATCCTTTTTGGGAATAACCTAGTCTCCTCAAGCTCAAGTCTAGTCAGTTTACAGTTTACGCAAGTTTGCCTACTTTTATGTGTGTATTTCACCAGAGATTTTATTCTAATTAGCAAGCTATTTCAAGTAGTTTTATATAGATAGTTTGAAACAAAGTAGTACGTCGTTGTGCGACGTGAGCTGAGTATGCATTACATTTGCTCATTGCTGGTAATTAGTATTATCTTATCAAAAGATCTCATCACTTACAACTTCACAAACAACTATGTGATCATGATCATCATCGTCTGTCTAAATTTTGAGGCTGAACCTGACATGTTTACACGGAGTAAATTTATGATGCACACATACCATACAAAATGAGTTAAATTTGTCTATTTTTTGCTGACTTTTACTTTCCTCTGGCGCTAAAGTAGATTATATATTTTCCTTCTAATTGTCCGCGTGCCAAACTTGTTAAAAAGCAAACTCAAAAATGTTTTGACAAAGGCAGTCGTCAAGTGGTTTTCGACTTTTTCATGGGCATGTTGAATAAATATTCTTCTAAAAATGGAAGTTTTCAATAATTGTTAATTGAGTCACCTAGTTTGTCTGTCTATCTTAATGATTGCCTGTCAAAGGCCCAGAGATCCAACTGACTTCTCAGAAATGAGAAATCATACTAAAACTTTTTTGAACTGCTTCTGCACTTGACTTCAAAGCGCTCAGTGGTTGCTTTCATGATAAATGATTTTTATTTATAAATATTTAAAGCTAGAAAACGTTGATAAAACGTTTCGATATTTTATTTTTCAGTATTTCATGTAATATTTGTTCATCCTTTTCAATGTTGGAGGTGTGTCGATGATCCATATCGATTTCATTAAATCTCACAGCGGTGGCCCCAACTGTGATCCCATAAAAATAATCTACCAAGCCAACCAACTTAACTCACTCAAGCAACTCAGACAGGATCAAGACCTTTGAAAAATGGTCTAATAGTTTTTCTATTTAAGCAATAAACTTTGAGCTAAGTGAAGTGAAGTAAAATAGATTATCTGTTATATGGTTGGCAATCAAAAAAATTCTGTAATCCGGGCTCCTCCACATGAGCATGATGAACAAGATGATGATGATGATAAGGTGGAGAAGGCGATGAATGAGCAAGTTACCAATAATTCAAAAAAGTTGACAACTTTATTAACACTTAAAAAGCTCACCAGAGAGACGAGTGACTTTTTAAAAATAGGTGCATTTGTTTTTATTGATGCGTAACGTACATTTGTACATAAAAAATAATATGGTTTTTTGAGTAAAGTAGGTGGAGATAGCGTGTAACTTTATTTAAGCCAACTGATAAATAGATTTTTAACCCGACTTGACTCACTGACTGACTGGCTGGGACTGAACTGACTGACTTTTTTATATCTATTTTTTATTTTCAGTAAATAAATCCCCAGATAATAAAAAATATTTCTGGGCTGCAGGCAAAATGAAAAAAAACCTCCGAGAAAGATATGAGACTGAGTGAAACTGACGATGGAAACGCAGACGAGACAAGATGTAATAACATAACAAGACGGTTATTCACATCAATGCGAAAAAAGTAACGTGTACAATAATAGATCTCATCATTCTATTCTACTCTTTCCAAGAAGTAACGTACACCGCGCAATGCAGCATAAGATGTTTTATGACCAGAGACAAGGAATTTTTTATGTGATAAAAAAGACATTCAAACGTAACGTTCATCATTGCATGTAGGCATGGCATATGCCCGTCGTGCCATGATGCTATGTCACCAAAAGTCTAAACAAATTTTTGATATTATCATCAAAATAAAACAAGTTAAATAAATATAGTAACTGTCAAAGCAAAACACTTTAGCATGTTACTTATTATTCATGATGATCATGTAACACGGCTTGCGTGCAAAAGACAATCATTTTAGATTATATAATGGAGTTTATGCCAGATCTGAGAACAAAGGATTTATTCAAGTAGCGGAGGAGATCCTTCACCTTTGGCTCGATAATGAAGGTTGAATAGAATTACGAAGATGTATTATTAAGCATCACTGCTCAGGATTTACTTTTGCATCTTACAAGGGCAAGTAAAAACCAATTTCAAATAGTTCAAGTATTTCCATTGTTTTAGAATTTTCAAGAAAATCAGATAAAAATGACATTAGTTGGCTGGTTAGTATGATGTCATTCTAAACATTTGTTGATTCAGAGTGTCTGAATCACCATGAATTGGATTAATTTATTGTGAAGAAGAGAATACAGGGCTGTGCACATATGGGTTTTATTACATACTGTCTGATTCTTAGTTGGTCTAGAGAACTACAAAATATAACCAAAGTTACTCCGTGTTAAGAAGTAGTCTCGTTGAGATCACGATAGATCCGCTTAACGTTATTTTTTTGTTGTACGATCTCAAAGAAAATTTTCAATAAAGCATAGATAGTAGGATGTAGTACCATTTTTAAAATATGTCCAAAGAAATCATTAGAACTGAAACATAATGTTGAAACATTAGTTTAGCAAATTAAATTGTAAGAATTATCGACATTGTTTTAGTGGTGAATTTTATTAATATTCCGATCCAATTAAATATAACGGCATTTTTTGCATAGATGAGTCTCTTAGGTTATTAGACAATTAAAGATTTTCTCTTGGTTAATTTCTGACCATATATAATCAACAAATATAATATTTTAGATATAAGTGATATTTATACAAACCATGTACAATGATTACATAATGGAACAGATCGGCTGTCATTGATTCAATACATAGCTATGATTATATCCATCAAACTTTATTAGATACTCGATGAGAGTATCTATTGGTTTTGGTGTGGTTGACTGTATCCCGTCCGTCCATCCGGCCGGC
>JAQFXM010006130.1:0-13707 GCA_034693345.1 Entomobrya multifasciata | reverse complement strand
AACCGTCGATTAAACCAACCATAATCGTAACGGAATACAAGCGTTGTAACCGTTCCTGGATAAATTCTATTCGCTCGGTCTGCAACTTCAACTAGATGAACACACTGTTCTGATAAATATCCATTTGGATAACCTTCTGAAATATTTCGTTGAACAGAAAGCCAGACGTCTAGCTTTATATGAGAGTGTTTCGAATTCAAAAGAGCTGCAGAAGAAGAGGCCACTGCCAGGCTGGTATTTTTGTCTAAATTTATATTTTAAATAACACTTTTGAACATGTGTATTGCGAAACTTTTATAAGTTTAGTATTATTCCTACCGTGCATATCCTCATATGTTGTATTCACCAAAATGGTCGTAAATTTTGTGGAAACTAATTCCAAAAATGGAATTTGTTCGGTTTCGTTGTACACATACCGGTTTCCAATCAAATCAGGATTAGTGTATGGATCGTAAGTTACTACGAAATAGTCTTTTGAAAATTGTTGTTCCTGGAAAATTTAAAAATTGTAATATGATTGTAAACAAATCTTATGAAACTTTAGACAAATTGCTGTACTTGAAAATATTTTCGTATTACTTGTTCCTCCGCAAACGCGAATTTAATTTCGTTCCGCATTCCAATCAAAATAAAAACAACTTTGAAACATTTAAGTAGAAACATAATTAAATCAGATTCGACACCTACTTTGATAGTAATCACACATTCTAACAAATATTTCTGTACTAGAACTGAAAACTATAAATGCGTTGATATAACTATCATGATCATGAGAGTTATGCTGATGTAAATATGAATTTATTTTTGTGTGAAAGTAACACTAATTGGTCGTTAATGAAGTTTATCATGAAACACGTGCATAAGTAATGCTCGTTTATTCCTCAAGTACTCAAACTTTTAATAATCAATTCAATATGCAGCGTTTAAAAATACATTTCTTGGATCAAGTATCATATAAATTGAAAACCACAAGTGTAAGACTTTTACAAATTAGCATCATTATTGAGTTAATTGTATCAATTTGATTGGTATTGTGGTTAACCCGAATATTAAAATGTTTGTCACATTTACTATCCTGAAAAATTAAGTCGAAGCTATTACGAAGTCATAACGTACTTCATGCACCAGTAACTGGTGTATTCTAAAACGAATCGAATAATAAGAATGACAGTTTAATATTTTACCTATACATTAGATGCACAATCAAAATTTAACTCTTAAGTCCTTGAAAATCTTCAAGTACCTGACATTGTGATTATAGGTTATAACGTTGGGTTAAATTACATTAAAAAGTTAAGCCTACATTAAAACAGGGATATAAATGTATTCGTGAATTTCTTATGCTCAGCTCAAGAAAGTTGTGAGCGAATGTTCTCATTAATCAGAATATTTGTTTTACTTCTAAAAATATGTTAAAAACAAAAACACTCCCCAGGTGAATACTTTTACTTAAAACAAATACTAGACAATCCGATGATTTGTCGCTTATCATCTTTGTTTTACATATGTATAATTTATTTACTTGGAATTTCAAATATTTACTTACTTAACTTTACTTGTTCAAATACAGTAAAATTCGAAGAACAAATAGCACACGTTGTAAACATTAATCAATTAACATAACAAGTGGAAACACAATAAGTGAAAATATACGTTTATTAATTAATTGGTAACGCTATTGAGCAAGTCTCCTGGGACCTGATTTCTTGCAATAAATTGCAACAAAGTTGCTTCCCAAACGGTCCGATCATTACCCAAAATACTGATCGATTTTCGTGTCTCCTCACTGAGGAACAAGTAAGTCATTTGGAAGAGATAAGGCACATTAACCATTACAATTCTATGTGCAGCCCCAGGAAAATGTGGCCCAAGAATATCTCCCAAGTTGCGGTAAAAATACAGACCTACACAGGATATTTCAAAGTTTTAACATAAATTCTAAAATGCACAGAAACATATTTTGATAAATAAGCATAGTTATTTCATATCAACTAACATTTGAAGCGACCATGCTTCTTCATACTGAATCCATCCAAGTTTACAATCAAATTAAATTGGGTGATGTTTTGTTTTTGTTCTGAACGAATTTTTCGAACGTGTACTTCCGACTCCTCCAAAACCTTTATAAAGTATCTTTCCAAGCGATCTGAGCCAGTGTCCACCTCCGAAATAAATTTGTAAATATTCCACTGGCCAAGGTCAATGTAAAGAACTGGAAACCACCACAAAATAAATTTAATAAAATCGACACAACATAAAATAATTAAATTGTTACCTATTTGGCTAATTGTCTCACCAGGTCTACCTTCCTTATCCGTAGTATCGCGGGTATAAGGAAATTTGGAATGCATATCATCCCAGTTCTCTTGCAAAATTGTGCCGACATTTTTCTCCTGTCTCCATTTCAAATTCTGATTGAAAACAAAATTTGTAAATTTAATACATTTTTTATGATGTAGTAAAGCATTAAAATTTATTAAGGTAATTTTAAACAACTAATTTACCTTCCGTAATAAATTGGCAGCCTCTTCAACGCTGTATTCCTTCTCACGTAGCCATTTCGCTAGAAACTCATCCTCCCTCATGTAATCTATTGATAACTCGTCAATTAAGGACTCCTTAAGCTGACTAATTGCAAGTTTTTGAGTTTCGTAAAAGTGCTCCATTTTTTGTCAAAGATATTCACGAATTTGCAAAGAATTGGCTTGTTTCACAATGCCCCAAATTTTACTGCACTTGCTGAAATTTTATTTAGAAAACAAATGATATTAGTATTACACTAAAGATGTATTCAGCTAAATAGACAAAAAACTAAGAAACTTTTTACTTGTGTTATGATTTTTCCATTCATGGAGTAATTGATAAGTATACAAAGTGTAACCAAGCTTACATGCACATGCAACCTGAAACATGCACGTGAACGTGAGAAGTAATGCATGTAAAAAACATTTAGGTAGTCAGTTCAGTACAGTAGTATGCATAAGTATGAAATCACGTATTTAGTAGGAGATAATTTTGTATATAAGTAGATCATACAGCAATACATATTATCAAGTAACTTTCCATAACTATGAAATAATGGTCTTGTATTTTTAAGGATTAGTGATAATATGCATTCATAAATGCATTGTCAGTAAAATTTTAAAGTGGCTTGGCTTCATTCTATTCATGTAACTTCCAAAAATAAACTAAAGTAGTTGACTGTGCGGTCAATCCTATCGATATCACATTTCTCTTCGAATAAAAAACGATAATCAATTTATTTATTCAACAAAAATACATATAACATCGATTTATATTCAATAGTTTAGAACACACCGGGTTGGGATAATGAATGTTGTGCTACTTTACGGATAAAGTACTGGTCATTAAATTTTTGATTGATGCTTATAATTAAGCCTGGAGTGTACAGACGTGGAAATCGATCCGCGTTTTATATATTATTTACTACACTAAATAAAGATACAAAACCTGGGTTGCGATTTGAACTGAGAAGTACTAAAATTATTAATACGTACGTATATTATTTTCGATTCCCGGATCTTTGTACTCGTCTAATAATATTTTTTCGAAACTTTCCAGGGAAATCGGCTGAATTGGTTGAGAGAAAACATTCTTTGGTAAGTGTTTTCGGAACACCAATGACAGCATTTGTGGCAGAGCTCCACCCGTTGCCAACACCTTTTAAAATTTAAATTGTCGAAAGGCACACGTTTTGAGTCCGGCCTAAGAAAAATCACAAAAAAGCATACATGCAAAGTTATAGTCAAATGTCACCCGGAATTTAATTTTGAAACCCAATTTCTGCTGTATTTCAATCAATGAATGTTTAATGTTGTATTGTTCCGGTATGTTTTAGTAATCCGTAAGGAAGTTGATCTCTGTCAATGGCCTCCAACAGAACATATTCCCAAGTGGCTTGATCCTGTCCCAGAATATTAATAGATCTCTTGTTCCGGTCACCCAAAAAGTTATACACAGCTTCAAAAAAGTAAGGTACATTGACAAAATATATTCGCTCAGTAGCATAAGGAAAGTAGAGGGCTAAGGTTTGTCCAATGTAACGGTAACGGTAGAAAGACAAACCTGTTTTTTAACCGAAAACAAAAATTAATGAATTTTCTTCAGATCATATCAATTTTAATTTCAATTCTTATAATGTCATCTGAATATTCTTTATATTTACATTCATAACAACCATGTTTCTCCAAATTGTAGTCACCCAGATTGACAATCAAGTGAAATTGCGTTACGTTTCTTCCTTCTTGACGCAAATATCTGACATGCTGTTCAGATTCCTCCAATATCTTGTAAAAGTATATTTCGAGGCGCTTGGTTGACTCATTGTCATAAGCCATTTTGGCAACATTCCATTTGCCAAGGTCAAAGTAAAGAACTTAAAACCATTAACTATTAAGACGGGTAATAATTCTAGTCAATTAAAGCTGTCTACTAATTTAATTATTTTTACCTGGACTTCCATATTTGTCTTGGGTATCCCGCCCGACTGTACGGAAAACTGGAATACATGTCATACCAATCTTCGTCCAAGATGTAGTCCATGGTTTGCTCTTGTCTTCATTGTAAATTCTAAAACAAATCAAGAACTTCTTAACTAATTAATAATTAATAAGTTGTTTTGTCTGTCCTAAAATCATGGGAATTAAATACTTTTTATGGAATGATAAGGTTTAAAGTAGTTAATTACATACCTTTTTAATAAGTTCCGCTGCTTCTTCAAAATTAAAATCCGTTTCCCACAGCCACTTCAACAAATACGCATCTTCCAGCATATATTCATATTCTGATGTCAGCTCACGGTCGATCAGTGCCCTCAACAATTGAATAGACTCCTGTTGGCTTTTGGTCAGTTGACCTAGGTCCAGCTTGCTAATATAAAAGGATACGGACCCTTTGGCTACCATTAACCAAACCACAACCTAAAAAGTGATCATGCAAAAAACTTTCCAAAGTTTCCCCATTTTCCACACAAAATGTTTTAGTAAAAAAGACAAATTCAGATTGAAATGAACTGAGAATTTATTTATCACATGGCAATTTACTTTATTGAAAAACATCACAAATATAGTGTACATACATAGTTGAGATATGCATCACATGATTCGAGAAATTATCTTATCCTCTTCGGTTCAGTAAGAAAGTTACCTTTAATTTAGGTAGAAATATCAAACTGGATTTTTATCATGTACTTCAGAATAAATAGCACCTACATACTTTTTCTCACGGAAAAGGCATCTTGGATTGATAAACCACAATTACAAGAATTGATTTACGGATATGTATGTACTGTGCAACAGTTGATAGTATATCGATACAACGCTCTACAAAGCTAATTAGATTAGTTTCTCGAGAATCATTATCAAAATGCAATGTGCATACAATGTTTGATATATCAGTGTGTCCGTCCTGTCGTACGTTACCTGACGTATGTATAATCTCTAACTTTTTTACTTGAAATAATTTTTGAACTTGTTCTCTGAACGACTAATATTGACTTCGGTCAAGTTCGTTAACATGCCAAAATATATGTATGCAGAAAAACACAAATATACGACGAAAGAAAAATTAAAAAGATTTAGGTGTTGGTTCAAGGGAGTAGCAGTGTGTTTAGATTTTTACTGAAATCATTTAATTTTATATATGTAAATGCATTTAATAAATAAATATTATAATACGTACGTATACAGCACAGTTTTCAGTAAATCACATTGTTATTGTAATACACTAATACATTCTACTTACATCTCACCTCTCCTTTTAATTTAAATCTATAAATAAATGATCATTAATAAAAACGTAATATAGAACTACTTGCTCGACATTGAAAGATTTTTATCCAACTCAAACATGAAAGAATGCTAATATAAGTATGTTTCAAAAATATATACATCACAGAAGTAATTACAATTTATTTATTTATACCTGTTCAATTTATTCTATGGTTCTCTTATTTTGAAGTACGTATAACATCGTCCTTTCCCTATTTCTTGAATTCTGCAACTGCGAAGCAATTAGTTAGCCGTGTTATTTTTTTGCATTTATATTATTTAAATATGTATACAATTTGAGTATAAGGAGTATTTCGAATGCTCATTGAATCATATTTATTGTTGACACTATTTGATTACTTGAAGCAAAAAATGCGTACAATCCAATAACTCGTATAAAGCAAACCAGATTGTGCTTCAAATTTATATCGTATTACCATTAGTATTATGGCTGCTTATCGATGAAACTATTTGCATTGGATTCTGGCAATACCCAAGAAAGTCGGTTACAAATAGTCTAAAAATACTTAGATATTGAGGATTATGTTCATATCGATATGCATGTATGAAGATTGCTGGTATAAGACAAAGTTGTAGTAATCATTTCGGATTGACAAGTTATACAATCAGATTCAGTTAAGATAAAAATTCTGCTAACGATATATGATAATACATGCATGGTAAGGATTTATGTTTCATTTTTGCAATAATTTCATTAGTTTTTTCTCATCGTTCCAACATAAATCGTTCAATAGAACTTTACTACTTTCGTTTCATTATTATTACTTTTGTACAATATGGCGCAAGGAGACAAGGGAAATCGCAGGTACGTGTAAACACAACTCTGGATCGAAGAATTGTCAGTTTTGAAACACTTCTCATTATCTCTATTTTTGGTATTCTCAAATAGGAACGATTTCCTGTGACAATGTGTTTTCGAATTGAATTCGTACTAACAAACTTTCGTATATTCCTTCTTATTTTTCTCCACTTTTTCAAATGGAGTTATGAGAGTGGTAAAGTTGTAAATCTTTAAAAAGTTTGCTTTGAGAACACTGGCAAATTTAATTAGTTATCACATTTTCATTCTCTAGAAACTAATCCTTCTTGCGGTTTGGCTAGTTTATCACCTGAAGCCCTTTCTAAAGAAAATCCGTTTACTACACCGGAATTATCGGATCTCGCGGAGGAAAATTTTCAAGTCTGGTATACACAGAAATAAAGATTACTACTTACAAAACTAGATGGATAATTATTATGGGATCAAATATATGCATTCCACATTTCACATTGATAGGAAATCCAATGTGTTTGGTTCAGTGGTTAAAATTACTCTAGAACCAAGTCAGCACTTACCTTATTTAAAAGGCAGATTCTGCGCGGAACAGCAAAACTACCAATTACTGACTACTGATAAAAGTAAGCATTTTACCAGGGAAATGAATTCACGTTTTATTGTTCGAAAAGTCAACTTCGAATGTGCTGATGGATCTATATCCAAATACCATTTTAAAGTACCTCTGGTGGATGTCACACCGGTATGTAGTATGTACATCTGTAGTATATAACCATGTAATTTTCAACCCTGAGGGCAATGTTTAAGATAATTCGGGTATATATGTTTTGTAAAGCCGGAATTTTTAGTTGACCAACTCTCATTAAACATTACCACCAACTGGGACATTAATCGTCCAATCTCCGAGGGACATGAATGTATTGTTTTTGATAATGCCATTGAACTGGAGACACCTAACCAGGAAATATCATATTCCAAATATTCCACACCGGAATACGGGTATAGTTTACCAATTATAGCGGAAAAGCTGTGGTCGGGGTCATCCCCAGAAAATAAATACATGTATAAGCTTCATTTCTACTTGAATAAGGATATTGAGCTTTGGTCAGGTAGACATATTAGCAAATGGATGTATGCCGTGGATCCAAATGGGTTGAAAAGTGAGAAAGCATTGTATATAGATATTTACGTTAAATAAATAAAGGATACAAAATCATTGAACAAATTTTTAACCAAATCTCATTTAAATCTATTGTTTAGGATAATATACACATATTTATTTAAAGTTGGAAACAATGTCATTTGTTGGAATAAGGTCAGCGGACTGAAATATCATATAACCTTGTCATCAATTAAAGTTTTCTTTGAAACATTCGTTTGGTTGCCAGAAAAAAATAAAATGTGAAAGCAAAATGTGCTGTTTAAATATTCATAAGGGGGCAGTGTTTTCATATATTTTTATATTACTTTTTACATATCATAATTCTAATGGCCATTTGTATAAAAGAAGTCCAGATTTGGAAAAAGCTCAAAATTTGGACGATACGAAAAGCAAAATTATAAGTGAAGAAGATCCCAGGAAAGACCCTGGAGCTGATCCTGGCAAACCAGATACAATGCCACATTCCGTGGCACGCAGACAGTCATATGCTAGCTTTTCTCGGTTATATTTGTGCAAATGGTTGAATCCGAGGGAAGAGCTGCTCCCTTTGCAAATGTGTACCAAAATTGGGGACTTTCCGTATTTGAATGAGTGCAGGGTTTTTCGTCATTGTATCAAGTATGTCAGTAGAAATTTTAAAAAATATTCCAGGAAACTTTTAAATATTTTTAATTTGGAAATTAAGTTAATTGAGATGTTTTGTGGCAAATTAACTTTTTTTAAGTGTGGGATCGACAACAATTAAAGCTTGTTGTCCAGTTGGCTGCCATTTCGATCATATTTTGAGGGAATGTGTCCAAGCCAAAGATGCACGTTGCTTGGGTAAGAAAATTTGAAAGTTTTTTTATGGATTTGTGTAAAAATTTGTAAAGGATTTATATACGTAGATATTGTTTGATTATATTTTGGGATTAGCTCGGGATCTTAAGGACCAATTTTCGGATTCAGCATTTTATGAAGAATCTGCCGTTGAGGTTCCTCACTCAGACGTGGTACACGTTGATGACTATGTTGATAATGTACCTGATGAACCTGTGGGTGACGTTGTTGTTGATGATGTTGATGATGATAGTGAACCTATAGATGACAGCTTTGAGGTAATTGATCCATCCGTTTTGGCGAACAGTGACAAAGCTTGGAAATACTACCCAGCACCTGCCCATCTTTATCCTGGGGCATTCTGGAACCATAATCCGTATACGGGTAAAATGGAACCAGGAAAGTATGGCTATGCGATGCCCATTTGGATGAGCTATTCTGTGGAACCCGTACAAAAGATAAGGTCACCAAGAAGACGGCTTTGGAGCAAACCGGGGCTTTATGAAAGTGAAGAATATGACCCAAAAGCTGGACTTGGAGAGGAAGGTGACGGAGATGAAACAGGGGAAGGTGACAATAAAAATGGGAATGGGAAAAGGTACAGATCAGAATAATATTTATATTTAATGTAGCTAATTTAAACTTTAATTGCTGTAATATAATTGTTTTCAATAGTACACAACCCAATCCTCCAGATCCTGTGACTCCCATCACCATCGTTGTCCCTTCTTCAGAGACGACACCGACTTCAACTGAGCAATCTGTGGTGATACCAATTATACCTGTTCAACCCCCTGCACCGCCTCCACCATTCGAAATAGTTAAACCAGCTACAAAGCCTCCTCTTGAGTTAATTACATTTACAACTAAACAACCTGAAACAGCCACAGGTAGTGATGAAGACAATGGTTTTGATTTGGGAAAAAATCCGGAAGACAGAACTACCCCGAAGTCCCCTCCAATTGATAACCAAAAAGTAAACGCCCCAGTTGGAAGGAAATCCGATGAGCCACCCCCGCCAATTAGGGGAATCCCAGGAAAATCTGGTTTCGATGTTTCTTCCGAAGAGCAAAATGGAAATGGTAAAAAGAAAAGGAGTGGGGAAATCGGGGATGATATCCTTGAACCTGTCCCTGTCACTCAATCTATAACTCAATCCCAGGTCACTCCCAGACAAGTGGAAATTGATGAGGGAGTACAACAGTCAGAACCACAGCTTAGTGTACTACCCGACTTTGAGAACAGTATTGAACAAGAGGCTATTTCAAATGGAGACATTCAAAGTCAAACTAACACTTTGGTTGACAGAGGCAATAATTTTACCGTTAAAAATAATAATTTGACGGTAAGGCCTAGTCAAAGTACTTCTCAACAGAATGGGGGCGAGGAGCAAATACAAAGTCAGCCAAGTCCAAAGAGAAAACGACAAGTGCCAATGTCAATGATGAGGAGACGAGTGATACCGAGACGAACTCCGGATTATTTTTACTATAATTATTGAATTATCTAAATTAATTATCTATCTTGTAGGATGGACGGATGAATAAAAAAATGAACTGTTTGTTAACTTTTATCTTCATGTTGGTGTTTTAATAGATTACATATTATAGTCAAGTTACACAATGGCATATTAATTGGTAATTAGACGGATTAATGTGGAGCCACAAGATTAGGGTTTCTATGAAGTATGAACCATCTTCTTGCGAAAAAAATTCTTTTGTGATACTTTTCATGAATTACATACCTTTTGCCTTATTACGTAGCACTGTGACTGTGTGCATGGGTTAAAAAGAGTGACCCTGAGACTAAATAATTAAGTAATTAATTTAAATAGTAATTTTGTTTTGTGATATTCTGATGAATATAAAAAATCATCATGAAAAGTAACTCGTGTGGGAGGAGGAGGAGTGAGCTAATGACTATAGTATTTTGGGTTTGTTCAGTATTCATTTTGGTTGGTTTTGTGAAATGTGACCCTTTACCGGAATTTAGTTTACATGGCTTGTTCAGTGATGATAATCAAGCTTTAATGTTGAATCCGGAGCTGGATAGTGAATCATTTTCTGAGCACGTTTTTAATAAAAGGAATGCATGGGCTGTTGAAGACGTTCAGGAATGTAGGAGACCGAAGAAAAAGGTGAAACGATTAAGGGAATGCAAGGAAGAGGGCAAGGTTCCTATACAAAATGAGTGTAGAGTTTTTCTTTCTTGTGAAAAGTAAGTTTTCAGAAAAAGAATGACAGCAATTAAATAAGGTTGATAATTAAAATTTAAAAAATTATTTAATTTTGATTGATTAGAGACCGGGGTAAACCTGCAACGATATGTTGTCCCGAAGGTCTTCATTTTGACCATCGCTTAAGAACCTGTACTCAGACGAATGAAGCTCGTTGCTATAGTAAACCAGAAAAAAAATTTATGAAAGAATTAATTATAAAATTTAAGAATATTAATTGATTTTTTTTAATTAGACGTTTGCGAGACACCAGGCACCAAGTACCCCGACCCCAATAACTTCCGGCGCTACCTGGAATGCGGTGACCTTGGAATTCCTGAATCTGTACCTTGTGACGAAGGCTGTCATTATGATGCTGATGAACAAGAGTGTGTTTGCGGGGATACAAATGAATCAGCGAATGAATACGCAGAGGACCATGGTTTAGGTCAAGAAGCTGTAAATGATATTTTAGATGGCTATGAGTTCCCGGACCAGGAACCCAAAAACAAAACTGAGCAGGAGGGAAGGGGAATGAGTAAAAAGAAGGGTAAAAAGGGAGTAGCTGCTAGGTCTACATGTCGACCTCCCACACCAGCGGAAAAGGACAAAATGACTAATTGTCCGAAAGAGGGTCAGTATCCAGTGAAGGATGAGTGTAGACTGTTTCGAAAGTGTTACAAGTGGGTGACCTCGATTAATAATTGGATAGGCTGTAAAAATACAGCTAAGGTTCGGAAACTAATTGATTGGTTTCATTTTAAAGTTCTGGAAAGGAGCCAGTATTCACTTGCTGTCCAAATGGCTTCAGATTCCATCACATTTTAAGGCGCTGCGTGGCTGAGGACCATGCTAAGTGTTTGGACGTTTGTACTGAAGAAGGTACCACGTTTCCACATCCAACGAACACGCGCTGGTATCAAATGTGTACGAGAAACGGGGACTTGGAGGAATACAAGTGTAAAAAGAAGCATCGGTATGATGACACGATGAAAAATTGCATCAAGTTTGGAGGGGACGACAAGAATGGGCAAATTGATACAGGTAAATTTAAGGGAAGTGGATCTATTAGGGGAACAGGTGTATTCGTGGGCAAGGGTACTTTTAAGGGAAATGGTACATTTTACGAGAATGGCACTTTTGTTGGAACGGGGACATTTAAGGGCAAAGGAAATTTTGAGGGAACGGGTATATTTGGAGGAACGTGGTCAAAAGAAGGGGAGGAGGGTAAGTGGTCAAGTATGAAAAAGTCAGAGGAAGACTTTATGGATGCAATGATGGATTCAGATTCGGATGCGGGGTATACAAAAATGAAAGATGACGACGATGAAGGGGATACGAAAGTAAAACCGGTGAATGGGGAGGGGGAGGGTAAAACGATGAAGCTTGTGGATAAAGGGGATAACAGGCAGAAAGGAAGAAGCATGGGGGATGAGGAAGACGGAGAGAAACAGGAAGAAGAATGGGAGGATGAGGATGGTAATAGATATGTGTTGTTCAGAGCGGAGGATGAACAGCAGCAGCAGGGAAGAAGTATGGGGGAGGGGGATAAGGGGGATGATGTGTGGGAGGATGAAAGTGGGAGAAAATTTCAGAAAAAGAAGGAAAAAGGGAAAAAGAAAAAGAAGGGAAGTAGTAAGGGATGAAGGAAGAGAGGTGATGAGATTTGGGTGGAAATAGGAATAAAAAAAATTGGGGTGAAATGACACAGACATTTTTGATAATAAAGTTAATATGGAATTTTGGTTGTTGTAAATTCATTTAATTTTTTAATAAATTTTTATGTGGTCATATGACTTTTAAATCAAATTTTATAAGAGTGGGCCTTCATTACTGGTTGACTTATCGTTATCGGTGTTCTCAACGCTGTCCTCCGAATCAGATGAGTCATCCCCAGCCATGTCAAGTAACTGCTCGTATTTGGCTGGTTGTGGTCCAAATCCTACCAATGGGGATAAAGCTGGTGGGGATAGAGGTGGTGGGGTTGATGATGCTGTTTGGGAAGGAGTAAAAGTTGATGATGGTAATTTTGTGGTTGGTTTTTCTGTGGGAGATGATACTGGGGTAGTTTGAAAAAAGTCGTCTTCATTAAACGTTTGGAATGCTGGAACACCAAACGTCTTTTGAAAAGCGTCATCAAACTTTTTCCCCATTAAATTGTCAATTTCAGCATCAATCGTTTCATGGCTTTTGCACTGTTGGGATTTAGAATCAAATATTAAGTTGTCCAGATCGGGAACACCGTCTTTATCTGGTTTAGCCTGGGGGCAAGATACAGATTCGGGGATTCCTAAGCTGGAGCATTCAAAGTACTTTCGGGGGTCTTTTGGATCAACAAATTTGGCACCAATTTCCTGGCAAACGTCTACAAATAAAAAAATCACTGGTTAAAAAATGAACTATAATTAATTACAATTAAAGTAGTCAATTATATTAATAAAACTTGTACTAAAGCATTGGGCATCTGTCTTTTCAATACAAGATCTTTGAATATGGTCAAAGTAAAGTCCATACGGGCAACAGGACGGAACGGGCGTATCCCCTTTTCTACAAAACAAATCATAATATCTCTTAATTATAAATTCAATCTTAACTTACATTAATTGATTGATTAATAACTTCTTTTTTTACCTAAGACACATGAGAAAACCTCGACACTCATTTTTCACTGGAAACCTTCCCTGATTCTGGCATTCCACCATTCGATTAGCTCCCCTTTTCAAAGGCTGGCACGATTCAGTGCCTTGCATTCCATGAAACCTGTCAAACTTGGAGTTAGAACCATGAAATTTCGACCATTTTTCAGCCCTCACAATAGTCTCCTTTGTTAGACTATCATCATCTCCATTAAAAATACCAAATTCGTGATCTGCAAAATTGGGGTGTAAACGAAAAAAGGCGTTCACGGAAATTCCATTGCTTAGCA
>JAQFXM010006129.1:0-13708 GCA_034693345.1 Entomobrya multifasciata | reverse complement strand
CTCACTTTCCCATTAAAAAGACTCAATATGCAGAGTGAGTCCCATTTTTTTACTTATAGAAATTCTGACATAAAATAACGGGAAAAAGTAGTTTTTTTTAGAGCCTAGAGAAATTGTATGCCTTTGTATGGCGGTGAGCTGTGTTGGTAATTGAGACTGATACACATAATTTGATATCTCGTTTGAAAGCTCCAACTATCAGCATCACATTGTTGTGTACGGGATGCATCCAAGCATTCTTTAGAAAAGGTTATTCTAGTTCAAACATGGCTCGTACCGCAATTCGCATACGGTCATTTTAGAAAATCGGCCATAACTCTTGTACCGTTGAATGTTTTTGAGTCTGTTTTTTTCAGTCACTTACTACTACCAATAGCCACAATGGTGCATCCATAGATTTTTTTGTCAAGCTTCAGGGAAAAATTAGATTTTGACCAACTACGAAATCGGTGCCTATACTGACCATGCGTAAGTCGGTTGAAATTTCACAGCTTGTTTTTTATAGCAAATAGTGTTACTAATATTCATGCAAAGTTAGAAAATATTCAGTTGCATACAATTAAAGTGGCAAAATGATGAATGGTTTTAGAGGGCACTGGCACGTTTTTACCCCCCGTGTCTACTCCATGCAACAATGTTTGTTCAAAACTGGTCACAACAACTTTTTATAGCTTAGTTAACATACATGCAAAAAATAAATGAAATCGGTGACATCGAAAATTTCGATGGCTGGTCGACATAAAAAATGCATTAAGTGCTCTTTAATTAGTTTACAAAACGTGTGAAAGACCAAACCATTCAAACACTTTTTGGTGTACGATTTAAAATGACAAGCAACAAGACTTGGTAAACTAAAAATCAAATCATACGAAATAGTTTATGAAATATTACTCATTTGAATATCGCATTTGTCAAAAAAGTTACTGGTTTTTTATGGTCCTTCTTAGCAACTTTGCTAAGAAGGCGATATTCTTGTTTCAAAATGCGTAGCGTTTTTTGGCTGTTTTTTACTTCTTTAGTTTAATTTGATTATGGTTTGAAAACAATTGTAAAATTAAACTGATTTCGAAGAATACATAAATTGAGAACAAAGTCAATGTAATAATTATGCTTTCTTAGAATAATAGGAACCTACATCTTTAAGTTTAATATTTTGGAGACTATAAGTAGCAGATAGTTTTGAAAAATTAGTTTTATATAATTTTTTGGTTTCTATTGAAATTGCAAATTGACAGTTTAAGTTCCTAAAAGTATACTTTTTATAAGTTCTTTTATGTAATATTTGGTAAAGTTCTTCTCGTTAAACGTGTTTCGGTTTTGTATGAAAATAAAATTAGGTGCATTGCCACAATCTTTTAATAAACGTGTTTTTATGAGTGTGTTGACAAATTTTCACTAGAATTCATATGCAGTATGGTTGTTTAAAAAAAAGTTACACAATAAACATTAAAATTGTAATACTTTACTTTCGGTATTCACGAACATTGATTTAAAGTCAATTCTTGTATTTTCTAAACCACACACTACAATAATAATAAGTCTTTCATCGGTTTGTAGTCGAAACTTATATTTTATTAATCATGTGAAATTGCACTAACAAAACAGTTGTGTTCAAACAGATTTTAATGCTTAATATAGCGATCTATTTAAATATTCATATTTTTTAACGACAAACGTATATTTTTTCGATTATTTTTGGCTAAACTACAATTTAATCGAAGTCGTATTATCCTTTTGAGTAACGTCGCCAACTATGGACAGTAAACGTTAAAAACGCTTAAAAATGCAAAAATGCTTTCATATTTTTGTTCAAAATGATATTGAACTTGAAATCTATGTATTGCTGCAAAACTTTTCCAATCTTGGTTCTAAAATCGTTCGGCTTCTGCAATAGCGTGGTATTCAGATAACAAACCCATTAATAGAGCCAATATTGAAAGAAAAGTACATCAACTTCATTTTTTGCTCGTGTTTCAAATAACAGAACTATAGTTCTTAGAGTATTCTTTGTGCTACTTAAATTTGAAAAAACAATGAAAAATGTCGATAACCATAGTTGATTGTAATGTGAAACAATGAATACTTTATCCTTCAGTTCATATAGTAACAAATATAAGAGAATAGTGTGATTCTATCATGATAAGGGTTTGCAAAAAGAGTAAACAATAACGCAGCATGATTTGTATGTAAGGATTTTAAGATTTCTTAAAACTCTTTTGTCAACTTGAATATATAAATGAGTCAATTTTCTTTAAGAAAATGCTTCGAGTACATTGTAATAATAATTATGAGATCCTGTTTCAGTTTCCCAATTTAATTGTCGCACGTTAGCCTTCCGACTCCGTTTGCAAATAATTTCATGTGAAATAAATTCTTGTTGTGCATTAGGTTTAGCATGATATTGATTCGGAGTGCTTTCATTTGCGTCGATTTTCTTTGATAGACGAGGAAAAACTTAAAGTACTTTGTATTGTTGCGGAAATAAAATTTCGAATGATGGTTTTACCAGGGATTTCAATGTAATATCCGAAAATGCAAACCAATCTTTAAATATTTGTCACCGTCCATATCCATGAAATCCATTTTGAAAGGTTTGAATATTGCCTAAAATGTTTTGAACTGGCGGTTGAACATACTTTTCACATTTCTGATGCACTTTTACCAATCAGAAATGTTTTTGGCCGCTTAAACAAAGTTGACCATTACAATAATAAGCCATTTATTTGTTAGCTGGGTGACCAAAAAGAAAGAAATAAGGATTTCAAGTCCGCAGTTATATATGTTATAGAACAACTAATCTAATAATTTAAAGTGCTTTGCTGATTTGAGTACTCGCAAACATTTGCATTGATCTACGAAGCATTAAGCTCACGTAAGCAATGACTAATGTAATATTCGAGCCCAAAACTTTTGATTAGATAAAAACACTTCCATCTCATTCACACACGTGTTTACTATGTGAAATATACTTAAAGTATAACTAATCATACTAATTGGCACTAATCGATATCAAATTCTTGTTCATAATCTTTTTGTTTTACCTATGTATTTGCCCCTCATATTGTAACTAGATTGAATATCATTATTTAATTTTTTGCCATAGTGTGTGCAACTTTCTTAGCCCAAACACAGCCATTGTAAAACCTAGTCCATACTATACTCTACTTGCTAGTGACTTTACCAAAATGTGGCAAAAAAGCTTGCCTGAAGCTTATTGGCAGTTATTCTATTTTGGCTTTCTCCTGTTTGATGTTTCAAAGACCTTATCTACAGAAACGAAAAATGTCACTGGGTATTATATTTTGGAAACACAATTGCTAAATTCGATGACTTTATCAGAGCTAAAACCCATTAATATTAAAGATACATTTAAAGCAAGCAGAGTAATAAAAGCCGCCAAACAATACATATTGGACAATAAATTGACAAAAAACTCAAAAAATTCTATTTCAAGTATCAAAAACTTCTTCACAATTTTAGAAAAGCTTTCAGGTGCAAGCTGTCTCGTTGTAGTAAACAACTTCCAAAATGTTGACCTCTATCCGTCCGCAGTTGTGCCCATAGTTTTACGACAGTTTGAAATTGCCCTATTGTATCGAAAAATAATAAGCCAGAAGAATACTTATGATGTAAGAGGCTCAATCGAAATAATTGGAGTACCAAAAAACGTTTTACCGTTCATTAACGGTAAATATTTAACAACAGCTAATACAAAACAGGAGTTCAGAGAAATAAAACACAAATGTCAAATTTCAGAATTGTCCTCACCACTTGTACCTGGAGATTTGAATACTAATCATTGTGTTGGATTGGACTTAGTACGTTTTGTTCCACTTACAAAACCATGGCATTGTCAGATTCAAATAGATTTACTGATGCCAAAAAATATATTTAATGTTGGAATACACACGCCAATTATTTGGTACTTTAGCAGAATCTATGACTCCACATACCTTAAGTTTCCACCAACCTCTGTACCTACACTGAATATTCTTATTGATTCCAAATCTAGTGCGATGGATCATAATTTGTATTATCTTTTATCATGGATAAGGGGTAGATCTATTTACATACCATTTGACCGCTCAGCATACTCAGCTTACACAGACATTCAAATTATTGGCCACATTGCATGTCGTCACGATGATAGGCACATTATTGACTACCATGAAGGAATCGTATTAAAATTATTTTTAATTTACTCCTGCGCAGAATGTCCGGGATTCCTAAATCTATTATCTATAGACACTAAACATCTTTCAATTGATTATATTTTCAATTTGGAAAAGTTAAAAACGACAGTGTATATTACTGAGTCGTCTTTTGAATTGAAGGCAGACCATAATTCGTTGGCTACGCAGACAACGCATTTTTTAGACAATGACCACAATGCTCTTAAAAGCCCATTGAAAAGAATACATAGCGTAAAACAATTGTACTCGGACAACATTAAAACTCTTGCATTTGCCTACGCCTCGGTTTACAAAGATCTGCTTGGGAATGTAACAAAAAACGTCCCGAATAAAATGATTGAATATCCAGGTGAAGCTTTCATCGATTTTTTCTCGTTTACAGGACGGTTAAGTGATAGTGAAGGCAATGTGCCATTGTGGACTCTCCAAGTTTACAATAAATTTGGATCGTTTAGATTTGTTAGCTGTGGTTCTAAGGGGTTGGCTTCATTTACTTTTCTTCAGCTACTAGCTATTTTCGAAACTCCTGTTTGGAAAGGAATAGCATTTTTCGTGTTTATGCTAATTTATTTTATGAATCGTCTTTCACCACACCTAAAGAAATTACATAAGCAACCCAACTCATTGTTCTTACTAAAAGTTTTGGTAGAACAAGGTGACCCGTTTCCCAAATTGTTGACAAATTTAAACGGCTTCCGATTCATCGTTTGCGCTCTCTTATTATCTGGATTGGTAATAAGCAATGCTTTCAAGAGTACCAATGTTTACAACATTGTGACGCCAAAACAAAGAATTCCTTTTCGACATATTAATGAGCTGCTTCTAAACAACTACACGATTTATACTCGTTTGTCGTTTGTGCGGTACAATCTACAAAGTAAAGTAAACAGAAACAAACAAAATCTCAAAAGAATTACGCCCCATTTCATAAATCTACGCTACAAATCACTTTGGGTTGCCTTTGGCATGTCGGAAATCTTTCTTCCTTTTCAAAAGTCACTCGAACTGAACAGGACAAAGGGTCACGAGTTCTTTGTTAAAAAATATACTAGATTGCATCCCAACACGTATAATATTTTTACACATGTAATGGATCTTGTAACACCTCTTATAAACATTGGTATAGGTGGAGATGATCCTGGCTCGAGGATAATGCGTGGCAAAGAAATGTCTAGGTACTTTACGAATTTTCAGAATAAATTTATTTTGGAAGATTTGCAAAACTGCAGTAAGTCGGCTTGGATGCTTCCAGATTATTTGGGGCAAAGTATATCTCGGCAGGTAAGGTCCACCAAAAATTCAGATGTTGGAGTTACTGCGTATACGGAACCTTATCTTGTATTTTTCTATGAGGGCTTTTTGTCAATATCGTTGCTAATGAAGGCGTCCATGTTGCACAGCTCAGGAATATTAGAATGGTGGCCAAAATTGATAAATAGAACAGATTTTATTATGAACAGTAATATTATTTCTCCGACAAAACCAAATATGTCTGGAAATATTCGACTAATTTTTACATCGCTTTGTGTAGGATTATCAATATCGCTTGCATGTTTTTTTGTAGAGTTAAAACAATATGCTTGGAAGCTGGTGAAATTCGTTTTTTTACGTAGTCTTAAGATAATCAAAAACGGGAAAAACCTGCTGAAGCTTAAAATCCGCATATTTGTCTCAAACATTTTAAAATATCGTGTAATTGAGTGCAAATTTTAGAAATGAATATAATCTGTACACATTCCATCATCGATGAAATCTCTTTTCTTACTTAAAAAATATTAAACCAATAGCATAAAATAACATTGTAAAAACATGTGTTAATTTACTGAAAATAAAGTCAATCCGTAGTATATTTAAAACAAATGGATTTATACCAAAATAAGCGCACGTTGGGTAATAATATATTCTGCTTAATCCAATCTTTTAATTGTTTTAAAGTAACTATACAAGATGTGTTAGTTTACTGTGTTCGATAATTACTCTACAACTTGATTATAATTTCACGAAATCTATTAATAATTACTAATCAGTTAATAATCTATAATTAAAGTTTAAATAGGATGCAAGAAGTTTACATCTAATCTTTACTTCTCAATACGAGAAAAAATGTACTTGGCATAAGAAAACTAAAAAAGCTTGTCCTCTCTCCTGGACCATTTTATGGAACGATCCAACTTTCAGCCCAGTAGGAATATAAATTCTTGCAAACTTCCGAAACCACTTACTACAGTCGTTTCGTTTAGTTATTTTTTTGTAATACAAACAACTTTTGCGATTAACACAAGTGATCGGCTTCCTATAACTAAAATAAACAGAACTGCGCCAGTAATCATTATTAAGCGTACAAGTTAGCCTGCTTGTATACAAGTATCGAGCAAATGTCGATAATAATAGCTAAAATAACCAATGTATATGCCAGCAAAATGGCCACAAATGCGCCACAAAACTGAATCCAAGGCAAAAAAACTATTTGAAAGCATTCATTTGCCAATATAACAAAAACTTGATCACAATTTTGTCGATCACATTGTATAAGGTGCGGAACTTCGAATGCATGATAACTTAACGGATTTAAAATGTACAGTGTTTGAAGTATGAAAATAGTTTCAAACTTAACGGCTAAACTGATTTTTATATTGTGCACATGATCCAAGGAACAAATAATTTAAAACGTCATTTTGCACGAAATTGTATTTCAAACGGAATTTCTGAAAAGTGGACATTTAAGTAAAGTTAAATAATAATCCAGTGGATATATTCAGATGAACAAATCAGCTAGCTTTCGAAAGCTAAAACTTTGGCCTATCTAAGGTGTACGGCATTTGCCAATAAATATTAATAACGCGAGGATGGCGTTGTTGTAAATAAAAAAAACCGTTCAAAACTTTGAGAACAAAACGTTTTATTTTAGTGTTTTTAAGGTGCCGTAATCCGTATGACAAGCGCACACTTCATACTAAGTAGTTCAATCACAGAATCACGCCGACGACTAGAACACGAAACTGGTTTGACGTTCAGAACGATTATTACTATTAGTGTTAGTTACCGACATTTAAAATGAATGTGTAATTCTCCTAAAAAGTATTAGAAAATAACAATACTGATCGATAACTTGAATATCGATCGAATATCTCGGTAATATTATATCCCATTTCTGCAGTAAAAACTTTCTAATTGACGACTTTTCTACTGTCTGTTTATCAATGCATTTTAGAGATTTGATAGACAATCTTAACAATTGCCATCCATGTTTAAACTTAAAAATTCGAATTTTGTCCAGGCATACGATTCGATTACATGACAACACCAACTCGTAAAACTGAAATGAAAAATGTATAAATAGATATTCAACAATTTGACATTTTTACACTAATTTAAATTAATCTACAAAAATCATTTAATTGTCGGTAGCCTTTTACTTAATTAAATTCAAAGTTTGAAATATTTTTACGACTTCAAAATGAATTATGTAAAAAAAAAATTATACTGAAAACTTTAAATATAAATATATATATTAACCTATTATTTAGATCGTGCCGTGTATTGTGTATCATATTTTTTGGTATGAAAACATGGTTTTCATTTGACTAAAATTTAACGTTCTCTGCATCAAGCCTTTACCACAGGGCACTATATTACTCAGTGAGCTGCTCACTGAGCTCACTGAGTAATATAGTGAGCTGTGCCTTTACACACTTTCACGGTGTCTACATATCAGCTGTTCGCAGTCAGTTTTTTAAAAGCTTTTGCTAAGATGAAGCTAAAGACAATTGATAAATTTTTGCCTATATTTTAATTAACACAACAATTATGGTTTTGCTCGAATTGTTCTTTCGACTGAATTAAAATGGAGACAATAGAAATTAGCGCAGGAAATAATTCACCACTTTGTTTAATTTGTCGTTCATCAGTTATCTCGCCTGCAATTAAAGAAGAACCTGATATTGATCAAAATGATTATAGTCATGATCAATCAATCATTATATTTCTTTTGACTACCCTTCTAGAAATACCCCAAAATGAACTGGTGGTGGCCCACCACCTCCAGGAAAAGTTAACTAAGCAGCAATTAAACACTCTTCACTGCGAATCCTGTTCAAAGTTAATTTACTCAGCGAAACAACTCTACACACAAATTTTCCAGCTAACCCAAAAATTCCGGAAAATCCAAAACAAATTGTGGACCAGATTTCCAACCATAAAGACCTTCACCTTACCAGCGACACCCCATTATCAACTTCCAATTGTGATGGAATCCGGCAGTTTTGTAGAAATTTCCTAAATAAACGTGAAATTCCATTACAAATTTCCGTTTCGTTTTAGTAACTTTAAAATTTACACACCATATTTACATGTTTTTAAATATCATTTTGTTTTATTCCATTTTTCTAGATTCCTTCAATGGATTTGGTTTCCCATTTGCTGTCACAGACATTCCCGTTCAAAACTCTTCACCATTTTTGTCCTCATTGTCACCAGTGGCCAGGTCAACCAGGAATAAACTGGACGAGTCACCAGTGGACGTGGACAAGGTCAAAGAAGAACCAATTCCCGAAGAGGAAAATGATCTGGACACCAGTCAACTTGATGATGACCAGGATCACCTCCAAGATTCTGAAGATGCCTCCTCCTCAGCTGATGAAGGTGACGCCCAAAGTGAAAGTGATTCAGATTTTGAACCACCTCCAAGAACACCACCTAAAAAAGTTCCCCTCCTAAAATCACCCTCGTCACCCCAAAAAGTAAACCGGAAGTCATCATCAACCTCCAAGAATCCACCTCGCCCAAGAAAAACACATATTCTCACCAAAAAGCAGTCAAAATTTGACCTCCTTTACCCCAACTACCGCAAACTAATTCGGGACCCCATCACCAAAATGTTCCACTGTTTGGAACCCTCCTGTTCCAAAAGCCATCTTAGAAAAAGCCGCTTAGAAGCCCATATAATTCGTGAACATTTTCAAGATAACTTTTACAAGTGTGAGGAGGAGCCCACCTGTGGAAAATCCTTTTCTAATCCGGAAGCCTATCAAGATCATGTCAGTTGGCATAAAGGGATTCCCCGATGGAAATGTCAAGAAAAGGCCACCAGGACCCCTGACGGGGAATCTGTGCAATGCACTGAAGCGTTTTACGGCATAAGAATACTCAATCGTCACATTCAAAAGGTGCATTTTCCTGAGTAGCCATTCATTTGTGAAAGTGGTGAAATATTTTCTTGTCAGGATTATCTAGTGAGTCATAAGTACATGAAACATACGGAAAAGGGTAAAGAGCTTGGAATGCGACGATGGAAATTTGCAACGCCAACGCCCCCACCCCCGCAAATTTGTGACAAGTGTGGGAAAAGTTATAGATCCAAAATGAATCTGAATTTGCACATAAATAGGATGCATGAAAAAATTGGTAAATTGCCGTGCAAATTTTGTGAGAAAAGTTTCTAGTAAATAGTGATTTAAAGGGGCACATGTTTCGTAAGCATAAATTTAGTATGGATGGTTTCAAGTTGAAGGTTAAAGGTCAAGGTGAAGGTTGTAGTGGGGATCCTCGTTATAAATTTCAATTTAATGTGAAAAGATGTAAACTGAAATTTGTGAGGGAGGACACGTATAAAAAGCATATGGAGGAAAAGCATGGTGAAAGGAAAGAGGAGGTTTATGAGTTTCATTGTAAATTTTGTGGAAAGGGGTTCCATGTAAAGTGGAAATTGGAGGATCATGAGGAGGCCCATGAAAATAAGGAGAGTAAACCATTTAGTTGTGAAATTTGTGGGAAGGGATTTGCGAGATTGCCGTATTTAAAAATACATAAGAAGAATATTCATAAAATTCCGATGGAGAATGCAAGGAAAAAATAATGTATTTTAATTATAAATTGTAATTAAGTAATTAATTTTTGGAATAAAAGTTAACATTTGTAAAATTAAATGATGTGAAATTATTTTTCAGAAGAAAGAGAGAGATTATGCGAGAGCACACAAGATCATGTTGACGATTTCACGGATCAGCTGATGGCTGGTGCATAAAAAAAGTCAGCTGAGGATTGCATTGTCACAAATTTTTTTATCTGTCAATTAAATTTGTATTTTAATTGTTTTTTAAAAATTTAACTGTTTATTGTTTGATAATTAAAAATGGATAATATGGAAAGTGAATGTGTGAATATTCCATTGTGTTTAATTTGTAGTTCATCAGTTATCACTGCAAATATTAAAGTAGAACCTTGTGACAGTGACGATCACGAAGAGGATGATAACAAGTTTCCTGTCATTAATTTTCTATTGGGAACTTTATTAGAAATTCCAGAAAATCAAGTGGTCCGGCTACAAGAAAAGTTAATTAACGAGCAATTAAAAATCCACTATTGTGAATCCTGTACAAAATATATTTTGTCGACGAGGACTATCTACAGAGAAATTTTGCAGCTAACCCAAAAATTTCGCAAGGTTCAGAAACAAATTGTGGAACAGATTTCCAATTCCAATTGTGGCACCACATTGTCGACTTCCAATCGTGATGATGGGATTCTGGATTTTTGCAGGAGATTTCTAAAACAACGTAAAGTTACACAAAATTGCACGATAATTTATTATATCTAAATCTACGCATCAAGTTTAGAATTAAAATTAATAAATTTTTCCTTTTTTTCAGATGACTTTAATGGATTTGGGTACCCATTTGTTGTGAATGAGATTCCAGTGAGAACCGACTTGTTTTCTCATCAGCAAACTAGATATCATGGTGAGGATCATCCTCCAGATCCAGTCAACGAGATTAAAGAAGAACCCATATCGGAAAACGAAGATGGTCACAGTGAAAAGGATAGCTGTGATGATAATTGCGATAATGATCAAGATTACCACCAAACAGATCAAGAAGAGAAGACCACCGATGAGGATGAAGACGTCCAAAGTGAAAGTGATTCAGATTTGGAACCACCTCCGAAAAAGGTAGCCACCCTCAAAAAATCTCCGTCGTCATCCCAAAAAAGAAACCGGAAGTTGTCACCGGGAAAGTCAACACATCCAAGAAAAAAGCCAATTCCCCCATTCAAACCATCTAGATTTGACCTCCTTTACCCCAACTACCCGAAACGTATTCGGAACCCAATCACAAACAAATTTCACTGTTTGGAGTCCCCCTGTTTGAAAATGTATCCCAGAAAAACGGGCTTAGAACGACATATAATTGTGGAACATTTTCAAGATAACTTTTTCAAGTGTGAGGAGCCCTTATGTGGAAAATCTTATGCGGACCCGGAGAAATTTGAAGATCATGTCAGTTGGCATAAGGGTATTCCCCGATGGAAATGTCCAGAAAAGGTCACCACACCGACACCTGACGGTGGAAATTTGCAACAGCAATGCACTGAAGCATTTTATTGCAGGAGAAAGCTGAATCGCCATGTACAACAGGTGCATCATAAGGATAAGCCATTTATTTGTGAAATTTGTGGGAGGAAATTTACTTGTCAAGATTATTTATCAAGTCATAAATATGAAAAGCATCAAGAAAAATTTGGGAAGAATTCTGAGGCAAGCAAATTTATACCACCACCCACGCATTCCAGCCCTCCGCAAATTTGCGAACATTGTGGAAAAAGTATGTCATCAAAGTCAGCATTGATAGCCCACATAAATTTGGTACATGAGAAAACTGTTGGGAAATTTGGGTGTCCATTTTGTGAGTGGAAATTTATGCATAAAATTTTGCTGAAGCAACATTGTTGGAGGAAACATGACAAATTTAGTTTGGAGGGTTATCAGGGGCCAAAGGAGTTTAAGGGGTGGAGTTATCACTGTGATGTGGTTAGGTGTAAAAAGAATTTTTTGACGGAAAAGAGTTGGAGGAAACATATGGAGGAAAAGCATGGGGAGGGGATGGAGGGGGTGCATGAGTTTCATTGCAAATTTTGTGGAAAGGGGTTCCATGTGAAGACCAAGAGGGATTATCATGAGGAGGCTCATGAAAACAAGGAGAGTAAACCGTTTAGTTGTGAAATTTGTGGAAAGAGATTTGCGGTGATGGCGTATTTAAAAGTGCATAAGAAAAATGTTCATAAAATTCCGATGGAGAAGGCAAGGGGGAAAAAAATTGTAAATTAAATAATGTTTAAATTTGAATTAAATTTGAAGCTAAAGGCTTTAAATGTGTAGTTGATTGTTTTTAAATTTGGAAATAAATTGTATTTTTTATAGAAAATTTTGAATAAAAATTTGTATGAATTTTTTGATTGTAAAGTGATGAGATAATCAAATTTATTGGACAATTAGTTATTTTAGCAAATTTATTTTTATGATTTATTGTGCAAATTTGTGAAAATTAAGTACGAAAATTTGCGTTTGCAATGCATTTATCGAATTGCGTTACATGACGTCGTAATAGCATGTTGCAAACATAGAACAGCTGTTTGTTGTTGTGGCTTTTGGCATGCTGATCAGACAGATGACAGATTTAAAAAAAAATTGGTGTTACTTTTCATTCTGTCGAGTGATTATCAAATTTAATAGACAAATTTTTATATTTTAAGTAATCACAATGGAAACAGAAGATAATTACACGGTTAATTGTTCCATTTGCACAATTTGTTGTACATCGTCAGTTAACACTGTTAAAATTAAAGTGGAAACTAATTCTGATTCCGGTTCGGATCATCAAAATGATTATAAATTTGTACTAAATTTTCTATTAGCTACTATACTGGAAATACCACAAAATGAAGTGGTGCAGCAACAAGAAAAGCTAATTAACGAGCAATTAAACTGTAATATTTGTGAATCCTGTACAAATTTAATTTACTCAGCGAGACAAATTTACACACAAATTTTGGAGCTAACCCAAAAATTTCGTGAAATTCAAAAACAAATTGTTGAACAAATTTCCTATTCTTCTGGCGACCTTCATCACGACACCACATTATCGCTTTCCAGACATGAAGGATTCCTGGAATTTTGTAGAAAATTTCTAAGTAAAAGTAAAGTTAAACAAATTTAATTGACCATTTAAAAAAAAATCACTATCAATTCACCAATTTATCTAATTAAATATTTTTAACTGTATTTTTAATAGATGACTTTAATGGGTTTGGTTACCCATTTATTGTAAACGATATCCCTACCACCAAAAGCTGGTCTTCATTATCATCGTCTTCAAAGCTGTATAAATTTGAAGACGAACATCCACCTGATTACAAGATTAAAGAAGAACCCATCTCTGAAAATGAAGACACCGACAACGACGCCACCGATGATAACGATAATGATCAAGATAACTATCAACCAGAAGAAGATGACCTTCAGAACTCCTCAGCTAATGAAGACGCTCAAGATGAAAGCGATTCAAATTTGGAACCTCCCCAACAACCTCCAAAAAAAGCTCCAAGGAAAATCCCCCCAACCAAAAAGTCACCCAAGAAGAAAGGAAACCGGAAGTCATCCTCCAAATCTCGCTCTCCAAAAAAGAAGCCAATTCCCCCAAAAAAGCAATCCAAATTTGACCTCCTTTACCCCAACTACCCTT
>JAQFXM010006128.1:0-13709 GCA_034693345.1 Entomobrya multifasciata | reverse complement strand
ATCGTTGTTCGCTTACAATGTTATAGTCAATTCGTCAAAGCTCCTATATACATTTTCCCCACATCTATTTGTCTCTACGACTCTACACAAAACAGATCGATTGTCTCCTCAACTTGATCACACGACTACACACGAATTCCCGTACTCCACCAGATGATTTCTTTAAGTGTGTGATAATTGATAGTTTAAACACGACCATCATAATTTTTACATGAATAACTGTAGTGTTTGTAGCCCGTGTTTAGTTTGTAGTCATTAGTGAAACTGTTACATGGGATAACTTGACATTACCGTTTTTTCGTGATAAACACGGGAAAATACGCTGAGAAAACGGGATATCACGTTTTGAGTGAGAAAATACGCTATGGAGTGAATCGATAGGATTTGGGAGTTCGTGTGGAATCCTAATAAGTGGAGTAACATGACGGGACAATCGCATTAGTTGGGATTTTTGAGTCATTTTTGTAGATAAGTCATAAGTAGGATCGTTACGGTTGCTATCGTGAGTGGTGTGTGGTTTGTGTATTTATTTTTGGGGAAGTTGGGTTTTTGAGTTTTTAATTTTTGGATAATGAATGGATAAAGAGGTTGTACGTGTGGGAGATAATTAATTACGTGAGGTTATTTAATTGATACGTCATGTCGACGCCGAGTGAGGTGAGTGTGTAGAGATTTGTAGGTTTGTTAAGTGGTTAGATTTGGATAAGCTTGTTTAATGTGCTTTAATTCTTTGGTATTCAGAGACGACTCCAAAAGGAGCTAATGTCGATGGTGAAGGATCCTCCAGCAGGGATGGAGGTTGATACTAATGTTATGGGGAACAGTGATTTGCATAAGTGAGTGTGGAAATACTGGAGTGGGTTTTAGTTTAAATGGGATTTAATTGTAACCTGTGATTTGTGTTGATAGCTGGCAAGTCCGCCTCACAGGAGCCACAGGAACGATTTACGAAGGCGAACGCTTCAAACTACAATTCAAGTTTAGTCCAAAGTACCCGTTTGACTCTCCAGAGGTGACGTTCACTGGGGACAACATTCCACTACATCCCCATATTTACTCTAACGGTCATATTTGTTTGAGTATTCTTACTGATGATTGGTCTCCAGCGCTGAGCGTTCAGGCTGTTTGCCTTAGCATTATTTCTATGCTCAGCAGTTGTAAAGAGAAGGTTAGTTGTGTTTCAGTTAACTGGGTATTGTGTAGTTCATTGAAGGACTTTTAATCATGATTCCTTTAACCTATTCCAGAAACGACCCCCAGACGACGCCTTCTACGTGAAAACTTGCAGTAAAAACCCAAAGAAAACAAAGTGGTGGTACCACGGTGAGTAGTCACAAAACTCTCAATAAAACAATACCCAATTCACTCAACCATCTAATCATTAATTTCTCTCTTTCCAGACGACACCGTCTAAAAAAACACCTCCAACCCCAGCTTTAAAAAACCACCCACCATCACAGTATCATCGTCACGCTGCTACCTCTTCGCATGTTACCCATCTTGTAAAACTCCACCCCCACAACACATTCCTCCAAAATCTCATTGATTTTTCACACACCGTAGTGAGTATTTTTAATTGCGTTTTTACACGTGTAACAATTGTATTCTTTCGCATTACAACTTATGTTCGGGAATGATTAAATTTAAAATAAAGACTGAAAGTGATATACAAAGTGAATTGATTTTTTATTATTTTTTCACACGAAACACAAAGTTTGTCTAAAAAAAATTCTACACAAAACTACAAAAAAAGAGACAGAGAGACAATGGGGGTGTAGCCTAGCTTAAAAAATGTTTTTAGTCGAGTTCTGTGTATCCGCTTATGCTCGTACGTTTTAGTGTTGATGGTTGTTCCTCCTCGTCGTCATCGTCATCCTCTGGCACGTTACTTTTTTTGGTGTTATCCCGTAGCTCCTCCAACTCGTCTAGTTCACTGAGTAGTTCGAGTGACCCTGTGCTCGCGTCAACGCTAGCGATACTGCTCGGGCTCTTTGGGAACATGAGCACGTCTGCTGGTCCTCGTGGTACTTTACGCATGTGCTTCCTAGGAACGTCTACCATCTCGACGGCTTCTCCTCTCGCGAGAGGTGCTCGTTTTCCTATAGAAATGTGTTGGGATGGTGGTTGGGTGAGAGGGACTGTTGGGGATGACCTCGCTGATGAGGGTGGTCTGTAAACTCGAGGTCCCCCAAAGTACACGTCCCTCAAGTACTTTTCTGTGAATGATTCTCTGGTTTGACAAGCACAGTCACGGACCTCGATCACGTGGATCTCCTCAGGATCTTCTGGTGGTGGGTCGTACACTTGAACGTGCTTTGACTTGTTTTTGAGTTTCTCCGCTGCTGCTGCTGGGTTGTATGGAGGAGGTGGTGAGTACGGTATAGAAGTTGAGGTAGATTGTTGAGGTGCTGTTGGTGTAGCTTGAGGTCTCATCGGTTTGAACGTGAACCCAAAAGCGTTGGGATGCTGAGGTTGCTGCTGAGGTTTAAATATAACCGTGTCTTTACTCTCGGAAGACGAGTTCTCTGAGGTTGTCGCTTGAATGAGTTTCTCTTTAGGTTGAGGTGGAGGTGGTTGAGGAGGAACCTTGTCAGGTGCTTTACCACCCACGTCTTGTACACTGACAGACTTGAGCTCAACCTCACTGTTGCTCGTACTCTTGCCTTTACTCTTTCCGCTAGTGTTCCCCATTGAATCCCTCGACTTGTGGATGTTTGCCTAAGTGTGGATTATACAGCATTTTATGACTTATTGCTCTACTGTGTAAAAAAACGGGTGATTTTTTTAAATTTAAATTTTGATTTGCACGGATTTAGGAAGTATCGTGGGAACTGCTCGTATTTACTCTTATTTCTTCCAGTTCGATTTTGTCCTGGCGGAGTTTACGGCAAATGTTGAGGATGAGGCCGGAGCACATTCCTGCGGCGAGGAAGCAGCCGATGAATGCTATTACGACCAAGTCCATTGTCATTTGGAACGCGGCTTTCTAATATTAATTAAATTGTTAGGTTTGTTCTTAACTTCTAATTTTACTTTTATTGTTCACTCACGTTCGACTTGCACTTGGTCCTATCCTCGTCATTCCCCTGCTTGCAGTTCACTGCGTAGTTGCACACGAGCTCCTTGTCAATACACGTGTTGTCCGTGCAGTCAAACTCTTCAGGCTCTTTGCACTTTTCTGGCTCGTCGAGGTTGGCTGCAGGGGCTGTATCAATAAACTTTGTTAATTTACCAATCATCCCAATTAAGTAATCCATCACCCTTACCTTTCTCCGCCAGATCCCTGTAAAAGCTGTAGTAAACCCACAACTTTGTCTTAAACCCAATCCCAATCTCCGTCGCCTCCACACTCAACGCAGTAAAGAACCTCAAATGAAGCACGTTACTCTTTGAGAATATCGGTTTAGTGTCACTTCCACAGAACTGGTGGAGTCTACCCTCTTTACTGTATAGCTCTGTTTTTGAGCCGTAGACTTCGACGAAATTGAACGTGCAGTCGTTGGCTCTTTCCAGGTTAAAGTCTTTGAATTGGAGGTAGATCCGTTGGTTCTTTGGGGCTTCTATTACCCAGGTGCAGTCGAGGGACTGGATTGAGAGTTCTTTGCGGTTCAGGAGGATTTCTTCTGAGAGTTCTTCTGATGTGATGTTTGCTTCGAGGGAGGTTAGGTGGAAGGAGCAGTCGTCGAGGTCGGGGCGGGCCACTGTTTAAAGGGAACAGTTAATTAATATTTGCTGATTGATATGTTAACTACTGAGTACTCACGTAACGACGGAACAAACTCAAAGAACGCTCTGAACCCAATGTAGTGGATATCCTGGTCAGAGTGGAAGCGGAGCCACAGGTGACGCCCAGACGACTCGAGTACCGTTGGTGGGGTGGTTCCGCATAGTTTCCCGATTAGTGCAGAGTAGCCGTACTGGCCGTCTCGGACCTCGAGGTAGTCGTAGCGGCATTGCTCGTCGGGTTCGAGGTGGAAGTGCTCGATGAAGCGGAGGCGGATCACTTCTCCGGGGCCCGCTGTTTAGAAAAATAACTTTGTAATTTAATTAAGTCTAATAACTCATTTAAGTGTTAAATTTACCCGAAATGATCTTGATGCAGTCCAGCGCGTCCTGATAATGATTAGGATAGTTTGGCGAGTGAAACTCGTTTGCACTAGACTCGATGAAGGCGTCACAGGCCGGCGGCTGCTCAAACTGCTGGAGATGGGCTATACTTAACGGCTGTGGGGGCTGAGGGGTAACTGGAATTTCAGTTTTCAACGAACTGTTTGCTGGAGTGCTTGAGATCAGTGTTATGTGGGTGAGGAATAATAAACCCAACGTGATGGGCTTCGGGGGCTTCATTTTCTGTTCACTTAACTTTTGTACGATCGTCACGTTTTGTTGCTTATACTAATCATGGTTAAGGTTAAAATATTCACATTCTTTGAGTGTGCAGATTGTTGTGTTCTGAACACAGGGTGGATGGTCCGGTGTTTAAAAATAGAATCGTGTGGAGTGAGATGGTGAGTGGTGTTTAGCGTTGAGTGGATGGATGTTGGAGGTGCCGGTGGTGTTCGGGAGTTGGCGTGAGTAGCGTGGTTGTGTGAATGGGTGAGTAGGGATCGGGTTTTGAGGATTGTGGGTTGGGCTATTTCGTTATGATGGATTAATTTGGTTTGTTTGTGGGTCATTTTTTTATGGGGGTTTTTGGTATGTTGGATTGTCGTGATGGTTGAGTTGGTTGGATTTGGCGTGAGTTTTGGCAGAGGTCTTTATTGTGTGATTTTGGGTGTTTAATAGGGGGATATTGTAAATTGAGACATGCGGATTAGTTTTTGCACATGTGGTGTGGTGTTTGCACGCATGTGTTGGTTTTTCGTAACGGTTTGTGGGATGAGTTGGAGTTGGCTAGCCGGGTACGTTTGGAGTGGGTGATTAATCGGTTAATGATGGGGTTACGGTTAGGTTGAGCGGTTCCATGGTAATTTAGTCATGTTTTATGGGTGATAAATATTTGTGGAGTGACCATGCAGGTTGTCGGGATGCTCAGGTTGTAGAAACTTGGATGTAGTGATTTCAGATTCGTGTGGGGGATTGCATGGATAAATGGATTTGGTTAGTTCCGTAATTAATCAAATTAGATCTTGATTATTAAGTAGCATGACGTTTCAGTGGAATGAAAATGAATCGTGACCAGGCGAATTTCTCGCATTGCCCCAGAATGCAAGATGCTTTCAAAATTTTATGTTTTATATGCTCCAGTATCAAGATTCTGATGGTTTTTTGATTTTAACTAGTATTAACTATTAATCCTTTGCCTTTTTGAAGTTGTTCCGTTGCCCAAAAGCAATTATCCATGAATCCTTAGTTGAAGTACCTGTCTCTTGGCGAGGTAATCTGGAATAGTCTTAATACTCTATTTGCATGAAATCCCATCCTACGACGTTCACCATTCTCAATGCCCAAATAAATAACAACTTTTAAAACCGCACAAAACATTTCGCTTTTATTTAAACTAGCATAAATATAATTAACCTCCCTCCATCAACTCACGATATATCACCTACCCTCTACAAAAAAACACACGGAAAAAAACCTCTCTCCAAAATAAAATAAAACGTTCCGTAAACAAGCCTACGTAAAAACAAACAACCCACTAAGTTATAACCCTCGCATCACAATAAACATGCGAAGTATATATTGCACGAGGAGAAAAAATCCTAAAGTATGGAACCTTCCGTTCAGTACTCCCTACTGAGAAAATGCGAGCTGCAAGAGAGTCTCCGGAGGGAGGGTGAGGAGCCGCGGAGGTGGAGTCCGAACGTTGATGAGGTGGTGGTGTGGTGGAGGAGGCTTCTTGTTGATGTTGAGCGGGGGTTTGGGTTTGGGAGGTAGGGGCGGGGGTAGGTTGATGAGAGGTTTGAGGTGCTTTGGAGGTAGTATGGGGAGGTGGAGCGGTGGAATAGGTGGGTTGAGGAGGTGGTTGATGAGGCGGGGGAGAGGCCGCCGCAGGTTAGGGCTGGGGTCATTGAGCGGGCTGAGCGGGCTGTGTGGGGGTCGTAGAGCTGGAAGTTAATGACAATTGACATTAGTGATTGACATGACATAATTTAATTAATTTTTACACTCACCTTAACATTAACAAACGCCTTGACACTCCCAACAATATTCTTAACCTCAACAGTATACATCCCAAAGTCCGTACAGTGAAGATTAGTGATCGTGAACTTGACCACCTGACTCGTCGCCCCACAGCTCACAGGCACCGAAGGAACAATCTCTTTGTAAGCCCTCGGCTGCAACGTCACGTTCCTACACCCACGATACAGGTTAACACTCACCTGAGGCCATCCCTCAACCTCGCACTCTACTACCAAGTCGTCTCCATACTTGAGCACGTAGTTCTCTTTAGGTTCTCGGACGAATCGAGGCTGGACGTTGTTGTCTGCTGGTTTTCTACCTGCTCGGATACCACTTAGGGTTGGGCTGTCTGTGACGCCTACAATGTACTCTTGGATGGAGCATGATGACTCGACCATGCCGTACTTGTTTGTCACTCGGACGGTGTATGTTCCAAAGTCGAATGGGTCTACTTCGGGGATGAAGAGGGTGTGGACGCCGGGGGCTTCTGTTATCACTCGGACGTGGGATGATGGTTTTATTGGGTAGATTGTGTTCTTGTGGTGGAACCAGCGGACTTCGGGTTGGGGGACGCCTGTTTGGGGGAGATATGAAACTGTAGAGTTTACACTATCATGTGAAATAATTTGTGTGCTTACCTGTTATCTCGACAGTGAGAGCGATATCCCCACCGACCCTCACGCGTTTTGATGGTTCGAGTTCGGTTATGAACCGGGGTGCTTGGTACTCGAAGCTGTTTGTTGATGATGTGTGGGTTGATAGGGTTGTGTAGAGGCCTAATAAAATGGGTGGGTTAGATTGAGTTTTGTTGGTCAATAAAACAAATAAGTGTATGCCAAACTCACCCCCCTTGGGACTCGTGTTCCCCCCACTCTTCACATTAACACACTTTGTAATCTCGTCTGTCCAGCAGAGCCTCCTTCCAACTGCAGAGTAGTCGTAGTTTCTTCCAACGCAGGTGTACACTAAATTAGAATTTGACATGTTAACCTGTGATATTCGATCTACCTATTCAACCAAGTAAAAACTCACCCCCCGAGTCACTCTCCCTCGGCCTCTGTATAATCAACCGACACTTGCCCGTCTCGAATATGTTTGCATAGTCAGCTCGAAACCTCCCGTATGTCGTCTGACCGTAACTTATTATCTCGCTTCCGTTTTTCATCCACATGACCTCTGGTTTAGGGGTGCCTTTTACTTGGCACTCGAGGACGAGTTCGTTTACTTCGGGGAAGGTTGTTTCTGGAAGGATGGATTACGTTATTGACAAGTCATTTAAATATAATTGCATGTGAACTTACCTATGATCCCAGTTGAGAAACAGACAGGAACACACTTTTCACCTACAACACCACCACTTGACCTCGTGTCAGGGATAATCGACCTAGTCGTTGTGGTCTCTACACCCACAACTTGGAGTATAGCTGAGCTTGCTGCCTTTCCGTAGAAATTTCTTGCAAAGCAGGTGTACTCGCTGGAAATTATAAGAAACTCATAAGCAACAGTCCAGCCAACAAAACTACTTATCTTTGTTCGTACTTACCCAGTATCCCCCCTCTCAATATCCCGTATATCCAGCGTGCAAACACCACAACTACTCGTAATCATGTATTTCTGCCTATCAGAGAATATGGGTAGCCCGTTCTTGTACCACTGGATAGCTGGTTCGGGCGTTCCGAAAACGGTGCAGGCAAACTTGACAACGTCAGTGTTCTCTGGGGTTGTTCTGTTTTGGAGCTTCATGCTGAATCGGGGGCGTTTTAAGCGGTGGGCTTCGTCGAGGGCTAGGAATGAGCCGGATGTTGAGGCTGGTGGGGTGTTCAGGCTCTGTGAACAGGGGAGTGGATTAGATTGTGATAACTTACTCTGATAAGCTTGTTACTCACCGCCATCGAAAAGTACGAGTACCCAACAGACGGGGTTGTAAAGTAGCTTGGCATGCTGTACAGTCCTCCGCTTCCATCGCCCTTCAGTCCTGTTGATCCGTAGATGTCTTCGGCTTCGCTGGATACCTGCGATTAATATTTAGTACTTCTTAATGCCAAGTTGGTTTGAAAAAATGTTGCCACTTAAAAATTAATAAAAATAATGACGACCCACCTTAACCTGATAGTTATTCCTCCTCCTCCTCGGCGGAGCAGAAGGTGGACTCACATACTCGTGTGTGGGCAACTCATCCATCTCAGCCAGCGAGTCACCATGCTCATCGTCCGTCTTCCACTTTCTCGTCATTGCTTTCACTTTTTCCTGTCTCAGTTCTCGGCTGAACGAGCGGGTTTGCTCGATAAGCGTGAGGTCTTCTAGCGAGTGGATGTTTGCTGTAGAGCGGGATGGGGCGGGGGAGGAGGTGTCGCGGGTCTGTGAAGTCAAAACGTTAGCGTTAAACTAACAGTCATAAATTAAAATCACATTTGTACATTCAAACTCACCCTCTCGATCAGATTCTGAGACCGATGAACCCCCGACGAGAACCCAGGAGAAAGCAGCTTGCCACCAGAGATACCCCCACAAGTGACTACCCCCCTCGACTCCCCACTAAACGTGTCTTGTCCGTAGTAGTACCCTGGTAAGTGGTCGTAGCTCTTTGCTCTCTCTGTTAGCCTTGGTATTAGCTCGTGTGAGCGTTTGTTGTACACGTGGTCGTGACCAATGTTTCTCGAGTTGTCGAACAAGTGTGTGCCGGCTCGTGGGAGTGTTGATGAGCCTAGTCTTGTGTCTGGTGAGGTGTCGTAGCGGGTGTGGTGGTGGGGTACGTGGTGTGATGGTGTGTCGCGAGTTGGTGTGTAGTGTGCTCTGTCGTAGTCTGACTTCCGGTCGGGGGTTTTAGAGTAGTCTGTACGTGTGGTTTGTTTGTAGTCTGTGGAATAGTCGGTGTGGTCACGCTTCTTGTAATCACGGTAATCGGTTGTATCTTGTGTGGATTTGTAGCCGGTGTCTCTTGGAGTTTCGCGTGGGGTGCGCTTATCTGTTGGTTCGGTGATGTGTAGTGTAGCGTGCTTATCGGTAGAATCTGAGAAATCTCGTGCAGCACGCCTATCTGTCGAATCTGATGTAACTCGTGTAGCACGTTTTTCAGTCGAATCTGAGACCTCTCGTGTGGCACGCCTATCAGTCCCTTCTGATGCAACACGCTTATCAATAACTTCAGACCCTTCTCGTGTGACACGCTTATCTGTCACCTCAGACCCCTCACGGCCAACACGCTTATCTACCACCTCAGACCCATCCCGTGTTTTCTTATCTACACTAGCCACGTCACCTTCAACAACCTTGACAGGAGTAAGCTCCTCCTCCACCCGCACACTCTCAACAGTACCCTTCTTCTTCCCTTTCACCTCACTCTCCTCAGCGACTTTCTTCTCTACACTTGCTTTTCTCTTCTTATCCCCTTCAGGTGACTTGACGTCCCTCACACTACTCTTCCTAGGTGGGGTTACGGGTTCTTTCTCCTCAACTTTGGTAGCTTCTACTTTCTCTTCGACCTTCTCCTCTTTCTTCTCCTCGCCAACTTTCTTTTTCGTTTTTGTAGACGACTTTGGAGATGGTTTAGCACTCTGTGTTTTTGTTGTGGGTGAGGTAGGTTCTTGTGGTGTGTCTACCTTTTCTTGTGGCTTCTCACCTGCTACTTTATCTTGTGGTTTCTTCTCACCAACTAATTTATCTTGTGTCGCTGTTTCTTGTACACTTGACTTTCTCGCTACTTCACCCTTTTCTTCTTTAACACTTCCCTTTTTCACCACTTTCTCCTGCTCCTTTTCTTGCACACTCCCCTTCCGCGATACTGTCTCTTCCTTACCCCCATCCTGTACACTCCCCTTCCTCGCTACTTTCTCCTGTTTTGCCACCTCCTCCTCCTTCCCATTCTTCTTCACACTATCACGTTTACTTTCTTCCTTACCTTGACTCTTGACCTCTTCGACCTTCTCGGGTATCTTTTCAGGTGTCTTCTTCCCAACAACGCTGACCTCCTCAACGATCGTACTCTCTTTCACACTCTCCTTCTTGGCTGTAGGGCTCGTAGGACTTGTAGGTCCACTGCTACCAATCCTCTTACCACTGCTCTCAACTGGTGGACTACCTTCGGATTGTACTTTGTCACCTTCTAGCTTTAAGCTGTGGAGCTCGATCTTGTTCACTTTCTTTACCGTTTTGATCTTGAACGTGTCGTCGAGGCTTGGTCGTTTTGATAGGCTGAGAGGTGTCTCTTGTGCCCCACCACCCACTTTCTTTTCTTTTATGATCCTGTCTTCGGGGTCACTAGTGTTAGGGGGTGCGGAGGTGGAGGGTTGTGTGGGGGGTTGGGGGTCTTGGGGCTTTGCTTCCTTTTCTTTAGATTCTTTTTCTAGCTTTTCTTTATCTGCCTTTTCTTTCGCTTCGATGTCCTTCTTTTCCTTTTCTGATTTTTCCTTCTCGGCTTTCTCTTTAGCAGCCTGTTCCTTGGCTTCGATATCCTTCTTTTCTTTCTCAGATTTTTCTTTGGCTTCTTTTTCCTTCTTCTCTTTTTCTACCCGCTCCTTTTCTGCCTTGTCCTTAGCTTCTTTCTCTGTTTTTTCTTTCGCATCCTTTTCAGCCTTTTCCTTAGCTTCCATTTCCTTCTTTTCTTTCTCAGATTTACCTTTAGCTTCGTTTTCCTTCTTCTCTTTTTCGGCCTTTTCCTTTGCTTCCTTCTCTGCTTTCTCTTTAGCTTCCTTATCTTTCTCTGCTTTCTCTTTAGCTTCCTTTTCCTGTTTCTCTCTTTCTAATTTTTCCTTCTCTGCTTTCTCTTTCTCAGCCCTTTCCTTGGCTTCTTTTTCGGCCTTTTCTTTAGCTTCTTTTTCTTTAGCTTCAATATCCTTCTTTTCTTTTTCAGATTTACCTTTAACTTCGTTTTCCTTCTTCTCCTTCTCAGCCTTTTCCTTCGCTTCCTTCTCTGCTTTTTCTTTCGCTTCCTGTTTCTCTTTTTCTATTCTTTCCTTCTCCGCTTTCTCAGCCTTTTCCTTGGCTTCTTTCTCAGCTTTTTCTTTCTTCTCCTTGGCTTCTTTCTCAGCTTTTTCTTTCTTTTCCTTTGCCTCTTTTTCTAATTTTTCCTTTTCCTCCCTCTCCTTCTTCTCTTTGGCTTCTTTCTCAGCCTTCTCTTTAGCTTCCTTTTCTTTCTTATCTTTTTCTAGTTTTTCTTTAGCCTCCTTCTCAGCTTTCTCTTTCTCCTTTACTTCTTTCTCTTTCTTTTCCTTGTCAGCGTTTTCTTTTGCTTCTCGTTCCTTCTTCTCTTTCTCTTCTTGATCTTTCTTTTCCTTTTCTTTAGCCTCCTTTTCAGCCTTTTCTTTGGCTTCTTTCTCTTTCTTTTCCATCTCTGCCTTTTCTTTAGCTTCTCGTTCTTTCTTCTCTGCGGCTTCTTTATCTGCCTTCTCCTTCGCTTCCTTTTCTTTCTTCTCTTTTTCTAGTTTTTCTGCTTTCTCTTTGGCTTCCTTTTCAGCCTTTTCTTTGGCTTCCTTATCTGCCTTCTCTTTTTTCTCCTTCTCCGCTTTCTCTTTTAATTCTTGCTCCTTCTTCTCCTTCTCTTTAGCTTCCTTTTCAGCCTTGTCTTTAGCCTCCTTTTCTTTTTTCTCCTTCAATTCTTGCTCCTTCTTTTCTTTCTCTTTGGCTTCCTTTTCAGCCTTTTCTTTGGCTTCTTTCTTTTCCTTCTCTGCCTTTTCTTTAGCTTCACGTTCCTTTTTCTCTGCAGCCTCTTTCTCGGCCTTCTCCTTTTCCAACTTAGCTCCATCTTTCTCCGTATCTTTCTTCTCTTCCTCTAGCTTTGCTTTTTCTGCTTCTATTTTTTCCTTTTCCTCTCTCTCCTTCTTCTCTTTAGCTTCCTTTTCTTTCTTATCTTGTTCTAGTTTTTCTTTGGCCTCCTTATCTGCTTTTTCTTTGGCCTCCTTATCTGCTTTTTCTTTGGCTTCCTTTTCTTTCCTATCCTTCTCAGCTTTCTCTTTCTTATCTTTTTCAGCTTTTTCTTTCTCTTTCAGCTCATTTTCTTTAGCTTCCTTCTCCTTTTTCTCCTTCTCTTCCTTTTCCTTCTCCTTTGCCTCTTTTTCCTTTTTCAATTTATCCGCCTTTTCTTTTTCTAATTTTTCCTGTTCTGCTTTTTCTTTGGCTTCCTTATCTTTCTTTTCCTTTTCAGCTCTCTCTTTTGCCTCTTTCTCAGCCTTTTCTTTAGCTTCCTTCTCCTTCTCCTTTTCTTTAATTTCCTGCTCCTTCTTTTCCTTTGCTTCTTTCTCCGCTTTTTCTTTAGCTTCCTTCTCTTTCTTTTCCTTATCGGCCTTCTCTTTCGCCTCACGCTCCTTCTTTTCTGCAGCCTCTTTTTCAGCTTTTTCCTTCTCCGCTTTCTCTTTAGCTTGCTGCTCTTTCTTCTTTTCTTCATCCCCAAGTGAGGCTTTCTTCTCTTCAGCTTCTCTCTTTTCCTTTTCTTTAGCTTCATTGTCAGCTTTCTCTTTCAGTTCTCGCTCTTTTTTCTCCTTCTCGGCTTGCTCTTCTTTTTCTTGTTTCACCTTGTCGGCCTTCTCTTTAGCTTCTTGTTCGGCCTTCTCTTTCTCAGCCTTTTCCTTATCCATCCTTTCTTTCTCCAACTTTTCTGCTTTCTCTTTGACTTCCTTTGCTTCTTGTTCCTTTTTCTCCTTCTCTAACTTTTCTCCTTTATCTTTTGCTTCTTTTTCAGCCTTCATTTTCGCCTCACGTTCAGCTTTCTCCTTAGCTTCCCTTTCCTTATCTTCCTTCTTATCCTTACCCTCCTCCTTCTTACCCTCAAGCTCTTTCACTTCTGCATCAGCCTTTTCCTTAGCTTCCTTCTCAGCTCTCTCCTTATCCATCTTTCTCTCTTTCAACTTTGCCTTCTCCCAAGCTTCCCGCTCCTCGCGTTCCTTCTCCTCTTTCTCTGCTTTTTCCTTTTCTGCCTGCTCCCTTTGAGCGTCTACCTTTGCGTCTCTTTTCTCAATCTCATCTTTTCCACCATTTTTCGTATCCTGTTTCTCATTTTCACTCTGCCTACCATCTTTTCTACCCTCCTCACGAACCTCCACGCTCTTTCTCCTATCCCCACCCTCCTCAACCATCTCCCACTGCCCCCCAGTCTCCGGCCCCTCAATCTCTGTCTCCCTCACCTCACACTCTTGCACAACCGCCTCCTGATCCCCAGACCTCCTATCCCTACTACTCTTCCTCGGAGGCTTCTGAACAGGGACAACATCAACACTAGCACTCTGCGCCGTTACCCGATCACCAACCCCAGGTTGCTGAACATCCTCAACCCTCCCACGTGTCAATGTCTCCTCAACACCCTTACCCCGTTCTTTACTGCTCTTCCTCGGGGGTTTCTGCACTGGAGCCACCTCCCCCTCAACCACACCCTTCTGAACCTGCACCCCTTCACCACTCCCAACTTTCTGTGCATCCTCAACCCTCCCCCTCTGTATAGTCTCCTCCCCAACCTCAACACTCTTCCCCCTCTCCCTACTACTCTTCCTCGGGGGTTTCTGAACAGGAGCACCCGATTCCCCCTCAACCACACCCTTCTGAACCTGACCCACATCACCAACTCTAACCTGCTCCTCAACCACCCCCCGCCCAAC
>JAQFXM010006127.1:0-13710 GCA_034693345.1 Entomobrya multifasciata | reverse complement strand
GTTCATCACTGTCATTTGTCGCAATATTATCATCGCAGCGGCGTCATTATGGTCGCTATTACAGCGGGATTTTTTTTATGCATCACTATTTTATAGAGTGAACTATATATTCAAACTAAATGTAATGTAGACTTTAATGTGTGTTTATTTGTGCAATTTTTTTTACAGATGTGACTTTGACATGATATTATGCACATACAACGCCTCATCCCCCGCAATATCTGTCACTAATTTTAAGTCCTTCCTTTTTCCTTTGTTGAATTTAGAGATACAGAATACGCCTTGTTGCAAAATGGTCAGATGAATGAGCTTATTTAAATTAAGCAGGACTTTAAAGAATGAAAGGAATAATCACGACACATGATTGTAGTCGTATGCATTTAAGTCAGGTATTCTGCTGTTGCAAAACATGCATAAATGAGTCGTTGGCTATTTTTTGCAATTGTCATGTCACTCTGTTGTAAATGAATGCGCATGTAAGGAACACACATTATCACGCATTTTTTAGAACATGAACTGATTTCTAGAGTTTCCGATAATTAAGTTTGAGTAAATGTGATCCACCAAGGATCATTGGATAACCAAAGTTCGTCGCCCCGTTTGTTTGTATTCCTGTAATACTAAGTATTCATGTGTTCAGCAGTACATTGCATATTTCGGTTTACGTTTAAAAATGTAACCCCTACGTAGTTTTTTTCATGAAAATAATTGTTCACATTACCAAGATACATGATATCACATTTAAGTAGTTCGTACAGTTTAAAAAGTTTGACTACATTTTTACTTAAGATAAGCAAGAATTGACCTGTGGCTGTCCTGTGACGGCTGTGCTGACCTACGTTACGTCGTAAACTTTCTGTGAATATTTAATTGTTTGACAATGTAAGGGCACTTTTAAAATGATTTGTATAGTTTGCTCTTGCTCCCTTTAGTCGCTGCGTATCCACGTACATCAATCCGTATTTTCATACCTAAATTTGTGTTTGAATCTGTCCACCCACGAAAACCAAACTTCTGTTTTTAAATTTTTTGAGACGTCGAATTATGATTTTTTAAACACACATCCGATTTTAAACAATGAATTGCTTATGTTTTGCATCTTATTCTAGTCTTAGTTTTCATTACCACCACCCAAATAATCTTTATCATATCAATCAATGCGCTCAAACCTAGTCAGCTCATAATACAACTGATTCAACAATGCACACTATCATTTTCATCTAACAACTTATTTAAAATCTTTGTCTCTTACATTACAAATTATTATGAAAATTATGAAAATGAAGTCAATAAAAGATGTATCTTACACGCATCAAAACAAAAGCAAAAGGGAGTATATAGTAATTGAGTAGACGTCTCTATTGTTTACTAGAATCATAACAATAAATAAAACAACATTGTTTCTTTCTACTTAATATTCCATTATTAGCTTCACAACAGTCTTTGATCTCACTGTTGTTGTAACACACTCTCGTCATATCTACACAAAGTATATGTATGAATAATATTATCATTCTAGAAACAAAAACAAGAAAAATGAATTGCTTACTTTGTTTGAAAAACCTAGACTAAAAGAAAGGGAATCTGATTTTATAAATAATAAAAATGCACAACTTGCACTGTGCAATTATACACTATTGTGTGATTGTTATGAGTGTGGTACGCAATGCAATGATATGAAATGTTAGTTTAAAGAGTCTGCATAGGCGTCACACAGGCCGTACCCTTTTTGCCGTGAGGCGTTTCTGCTACTTCACAAAATCATAGCTACCAAAGTACGTACGTTTATGTTGGTCTGTGAGAGAGCAAGTTTAAAAGCCACATGAACCAGTGTAATAATTGTTTTTACATATCTGCAACTCTATCTTGTGTACTTACCAGCAAAAGAAAATGCTTTGTGTGGGTACTACAGTAAAGGAATCTGTATATTACATTACTTGACTATTTTCTTATAAGCTTATGCGTAAAATAGCTTTACTGATGATGATGATGGTAAAGAGTAAGAGTAAAAATTCTTCATTGTTGCGGTCTTGTCTTGTCGGTCAGCAAAAGTATTTACTGGTATAGTTATACTATGTGCATAAGCCATTTACGCACACAACAATGGCACTGCACTGTAAATGAAGAGACAAGATTTTCAGTTTCGTTTTCATTTTACGCAAGTATCCACAAACATTGCATACAAGATTGCAGTTTAGTAGATTCTCTGCGTGCAGAGGAAAAGGATGCATGTTGAATTTTTATCATGTAAAACGTGTGTGTGCATGTGCGTTTTCCTTACAGGAAATATTTTGGAGAGGTTTATTACATCACTTGATTCCCACATCATCATCATTGGTTATTATGCAAAATTAACTCGAAAGCCCTTATCCAAAACCAACACTCACTGAGTAAAAATACATACCTTCTGGTAAAATAAGTGAATGTGAGACGATTTGTTTTTTATTGGGCAATATAAGACAGCGATTTAGAAAAGTCGGGTTTTGTGGTTAGACTGTAAAAAGAAGAAAATTTGCATTGTTTAGTTGATTTGGTACTTTTACTACCTGTTGTGCTGCTGGCTTTTCATTTTTTTGTGTAAAAAATACACGGATTCTGGAAAGCGGATCTTACGCATATGAAAAACAAATCAGTTTTTTCTCGTGCGTGTAAATTACGGCAAGGGGTATATTGGGTGTGGTAAAACATTTCAGTTTTGATAATACTCCAGCAAGTGTTCTTTCTCTTTTGCTTATCGTTGAGAATATGAACAATATAAGATATAAGTTTGTAAACGATGTAAAGTGACTACTGGAAATAGTTTTTCGTGAAAGTTACTTTTTTTAAATCTATATCAACTTGCAAATTATTTCGCATCTGAGTCTTGGTAAAACAATTCAAGGTAAGCCATAACATAATTAAACCCAAAATTGCGTTTTTGCTTTAAATTTATTTGCCAATAGCAAAGCAAAGTTTACATTTAAATCTTAAAGAATTTTAAATGTGCCTTCATTTTTCGTACACTGGTTGTTTGCCTTACTGCAAGCGGCTAGGCTAGTTTTTAAATTTTGCCAAAATTACTATGATTTTAGATTTGAAATAAAACTGCATTGTATTTTGCATTAATTATGTATCTAAATATTAGATTAATTACCAATGACGGCTTCGACAACTTTATTTATTTCACGCATCAATAATTAATTGCATACAACGTAATGCAAGATTCAGGTTCATAAAACAGTTAAAACAAATGTGGATTTAATGAGACCTTCGTGGCTGCTATCAATACCAAATAAATGAAGTAATTGATTGAAAATTTGATGTATGAACGATAAATTGAAAATTGAATCGACTTTGAAAAAGTTAAAGCATGTAAGGTTCTCAAACACACATGCATTCAAATTAAATACATTCATATAAATGTGCCGCAAGTAAAAATCTACCTTTTGGTAGTAAGAAAACTGGATTTGATCACATGCATGCACACATGCAGCAACAAGAAGTTGATCATAATCGATTTTGAAGTTGCTTGTTAATGTGATGATGATGATACACACGGTACGCACGTCGAGTTATGGTCAAAAACATTCCCATCAAATGTTCTTTGTTTTATAACATTCAATATTACAAACACTTAGAAAAATTTTCACTTTCATCTTCACTTTTGTTGGTTTGCTTTCAGTTCGCACTTTCAATCTCTACGCTAAAGGGCGTGCTATTGTTGTAAGACGTAATATTCAACAATGCTTTGTGCATATATACATAAATACAAGTAAAATATGGTTCTTGCAGTTTCTTTTGTGCTTACCATTATCGCAGGGGAAGGATTACTGTTTGAAAATATAATAAAAATAACCATTTTTGCATTTAAATTACAAATTAAAATAGTCTTAAACCTTTTTCGGATAATTGTTTACAAAATTTATGCAAAGCGTTAATTGAAACTACTCCTTTAAATTAACAGTAAGCTTCAGTAAGACAATAACTGTCGGCGATTGGTAAAGAATTTAAAAAATGAAATGTAATATTGCGCAACATGTCAAATAGGTATACCTTATACTAATGTTTTAACATAGAACAACACATGTTTTTAAAAAGTGAACATTAAAATACAATAGGTGAAATCGATTTATTTGTAATCACGGAAGTTTTAAAAACAAAAATTAAACTTCATAGCTTTGTATATCGACAGGATTGATTGGGGTACTTTAAGAGTATCTGACCTGGGATCTAATCTAGCTTAGAAAAATCATAGCTTAAATTTCATTTTTAAAAAACTCAAATTAAATTTGGCTGTTGAAATAAACTGCAAGTGATTAATTGATAAGATGTGGCAATGCATATCAATGTGGAAAATAATTTGTAAATTGTTTGATCATTTCGGAAATCATTACAAACTATTAATAGTAATTCTTGAGCTACGCTATATTGGTTTGAAATTGAAAGCACATTCTGTCTGGTTTGATGTCTGTACGATTGAACCCTTGAAGGGATTGGTAGATTCCGATCTATAATATTACGAGTCTTGAAATTGTTTGGAGTTTACCTAAAATTTGTGTCAAAGAATTCAAGTAGAATTTTGCATCGAAGCACTCTATCCTACACAAGAAAATATAAATCGAGGTACATATTTTCTAATTGTTATAAAATAGATTATCTGTCTGCAAAATTTATACTGATTGGCACAAACCTTGATGGACGCGTACCGCAGTAAGCCGCCCAAATCCAAAAATTTAACGAACTAATTATTTTAACAATTAGGAAATATGAATTAGACGAAAAACCTTTCAATAATACAATTTTATGTAGTTTAAACGTTTTGTTAAATATGTAACTCTTAAAATTTTCAAGTACACACATTCAGCAGAAATGACGCTAATTGCCTATCTCAATTTAATATTTTCTATTGCTTCATTGTACAAAACAACAAAACATGCCCAAAACTTCAGTCAAACCAACTATTTTGGTGTGACATTGATTATAAATGGCGATGGTTCAATTAAAGCAATAGTATAGGTAGCTGAAATAGAAAATAGATTTGTATAATAAAAGCATGAAAACTTTGTGGAAAATAGAGTTCCATATTTCCATGCCGTATGCATCTGAAAAGTGAATGTTATCAGTCAGATCATTTCATGTGTTTTGCTATAATCAACGTCTTGATTAGTTTCGACCTAATAATTTAACTTTACTGAATCAAAAATCTACACTGTACAAAAAGCAATAGGATCGTTATGGTTCTAATTGTAACGCATTTTTATTTAATTTGTTTGCACATGCATATTTACATTCAAAAATAGATGGATATAAGAGAATGAACAGCGAAGCGAACTACATAAACGAATGCCAACATTGTTGAGTTGAGCCGATTTGTGATTGGATTATTTTCAAGTTGACAAGTATGAGTGCAATAATTGAATAAAAATTATGAACAGTACAGTGGACACGCTCAAACAAGCAAAAAAGTTTAGTTTATAAAATTTTATGCTGAATTATTGTGTTCGATAAATAAATGTGTCTGCTCATCCATCCATGTAGGCAGTAAAATAACTTCATCTTCCTTTATTGTTGTCAATCTCTACTATCGCAATATACACACAGTATAAATGACAGTATAAAATGATATATTATGTGGAATGTGGACATTTTTAATGTGTCTTTTGTCAGGGGTGCATCCTGAAACATCTTCAAATGATTACGTACATAAATTCTTATATATGTATATTGCTTCCCTTTCATCAGAAAATTGTCGCGCACTTGGATGAATTGCATTTTCAAGTTTTGATCGATAGCCCTTCTTTCTTCTCAGCCATTATTCGCAAAACCTAAACACTAATAATTGGCCTTTCATCGTATACATTTAGTTGTTTCGTCACATGTAACTCTGTTCTTCGTACAATATCACATACAAAGATTTATGGCAACGTTAAGTAAAATTACTAAAGGAAGATTCTTTGCTCATCTCAAGAGATGTTAAAAAATGCAATTCTATTGCATGCCGATGACTGTTTCTATTTCTAAACTAATCAGGTCAATAAGCAAAGAAAACTGCTACAAAAAAATCATCGTTTATCATTTAACCCAACACAATCTTTTTTTGTCTTCTTTTTTACTTGAAAGTTTTTTTGTGACAGGCCTTTCGGCCTATTCAAGACTTGTATAAAGAAAGATGGCAGCGATTTGTGGATGAGATTAAGTTTACTTCAGTATCATAGGCCAAAAACAAAAACGTCCACGCATCTTCCTGAAACATTGAACATAGAAAAAATTTATGCATGCATGATGCATTTTAAAACAAAAAATAATAAAAGCTCATCTAAAAAAGCACATGCACACATGCTACATACAGGCATTTAGGTGCAATGCAGGTGCAAGTAGTAAACAGTAAACAGTATTGTGCTGCCGTTTTCACATGCGTGCCTATTAAAAAGATCTTCCTTTTGTTTATCATCAAACAAAATTGAAAGTTAATAGAATAGCTAATCCGTTTGAGCAAAAAAATCTTTAAATGATTTTCCCTATGCCTAAGTCTAAGGCAATGCGTGAAAATGATAAAGATGAAAATAGCAGTGTACTTACATTCCTATACATTTGCTACAACTATATCGTCTGCTGCAACTCTGATTTATTGTAAGCATTTCGTAACAACTGTATTTAGATCGAAATATTTTTGCACAACCAAAATTCAATCTTTCAAGGAACTCAAAGAAAGAAGATGTACTTCAAAAATGTATTTTATACCAATTGTTGCACCCTTTTTATAAGTCTTTGATTCAGATTCAACCAAATAACCAGATTGGCGTGTGCATTTTAATTTGCACCAAAATTGCATCTAACTCTAACTCTGCCTTTACGTGGATACTATCTGCAGTGCAGTGAGTAGAAATTAGATGCATCGTCTCAATGCGCATGTTGGATTATAGTGAAAAGTACTTCATCACGGATGAGTGCCAATCTGGGTGGACGTTGAGAGTGAAAACTTTAACAGCTCGCTACAATTTGTTGAAACAGCAAAAAAATGTGTATACATTCCGATATTTAAATAATAAACAGTTGTGAAGATTCGTGCAATAAAAGGAAATCGCAATTTTCAAGTACAAAAAATGACGTTTTTATTTTATGCACAAAATGCGTTTGGAGGAATGAAGATGAAGAATCGTCCCTTCTAACTAATGGCAAGTCTTTAAACCCTTAAACCCAGGTGTTTGGTAAAAAGTTCAATAGCTTGAACCATCCATTTATTCAAGTGCAGTATGCATTTTAAAAAAGAGTGATTTTTACCATCGGATAAGTAATTCCAGTAATAAAATGTCATTCACGAAGAAGAACATGTACTCAACGAAATATCCCTTTCCATTTCACTTTTACTGTAAACGCGTGAACGGAAAAACCACAATTTCAATAATTAAATATTTTTATGCATCCTTTCATTTTCTGTGAATGGAACTTTTAGAGATCATTTAATCCGTAATTGAGCCTCTCTCAGCAATTAGGAACATTATCGAGGAGGATAAAGATCGTTTAGAACGAAATGTTTTTATCATTTGCGGTTCATCAAATAACAAATTGTTCAACTACAAGGTTAATTCATGTGTACAACAATGATACTAATAGTGCTTATGTAATTACTTTTCTGTGGTATTGGTTTTCACATCCCATTCCTGAGTAGAATGCCAACTGTTATCTATAAAGTCATCATCGTCTCTTCTCTTGATTATTAGCTTAATGATGAAAATTTTGCATTGTGTACACTGCAAAGAAGCAAAGGAGTTAACAAAATGGAACTTTAACTTTATTCTAATTTTAGAAAGAACAAAATATTTCAACAAACTATGTTTCTATACGCCATTAATATTCTCATACTAAAAATCATTACAATTTTAGTTTACGTTTCATGTACAAAGTAATTACTTCGATTTGTCAGCGAAATTGTGAATGTTGCTGTTCAGAACACTTAAAAATGCCAAACCAATTGACCTGTGACATGTATTCAATAAAAAATGCAACTTTTGGTGACGTGAACATTAATCTCAGCGATAGTTACTCTCCGCTCAGTTTGCATGGTCAACGCACAGCTTGATTATCTTTTTTCAAGCACTAAACTTTTAAGTTGGGCTTAACAACTTCTTCCGAACCAACTCCCATGAACATTGTATATTTTAGTAGTATGCAAATTGTGGAAAAGTAATTATCTTTACATTGACTTCATTACACAGAAACTGACCTTTGAGTAGCATAAAAACATAATTCATAAAACTTAAGTTTCTTACGTGTAATTCGCTACGCATATATTTTCAATGCAATGCAGAATAACACGAGGCTTTTCTATAATTTAGACAACAAAAATCACTTATTAACAAAGTGTACACTCCACCGTAAATCATTATCATCATGAAAGATTACTCGTGTCGATTGTGCGTAAGCTACTGTAAGAAAGATGGATGAGTTGTTTGTACGATTTTGCAAGCAAATTTAATTATTAATTATGTTCATTGCAAACTATTATTTCGCTAATTTACTTGACAGCGATCTCTACATGCATTATTATAATGCATAAGAAGACGAAATGAAATTTATTTGCAATTTGTTTGTAAATATATTATACTGACTTTATGAAGAGAAGAAGGGAGGCACAAGGGATTAAAACAATGAAAGTGTGTGTACTCTTCACTCTGCAAGCTTAAGTACCTACCTATTTGTATAACTTATTTGTGATAGGTTGAAAAGCTGTAGTTAGTTATTAAACAACGAACGCTCTACTTGTGGGTCGAGTATTAAATCAAAGACAAGACTATTATTGTGTACACATGCATACTATAAAAATTTTGCTCTTCTAATGCCTAATTATTATTTTCTGCGTACTTTCAATAACGCACAGAACTACAGACGACATAAAATGATTACTGTAATTATAAACGAACAAAACATGAATCACGAAACGACATGGACTTAACGGTGAGAACTTTAACGAGCCTTTTTCGTAAGGGAAATTGTCTAATTTCTTTCACACGACAAGATGAAACAAACTAAAAAAAGACAAAGTGGACAGGAATAGTCCCTTTTTTATTTGTACCGAGGTGCTACCGCTTAATTGTGTGAGCTAACATTTGCGATAAACGACTATGGCCATCATCTTTGTTATGCCTTTTTTGCACTTAAGGATTATGCGCAAATGATGTCCATATTTAAAACAATAAGAACAACAACGGTGGCCCACACACAATAGCTTAAGTATATTAAGGGACAAAAACCTTTGATAGTTGTAGTGATGTGATGTTATACAGACTACAATATTGGATGTAAGAGCCACGTTGAAACATAAGTTGACATTTTATGAATGTAAATGCTATAAACTCTGTACTTTCTCACTTTCCTTGTCGTTCTTCACTGAGGTATAAAACGAAATGGTACACAAAAATAAATATATAATTAGACACGAGACAATTTGAATGTTTGAAATGTATGTATGTGCATATAAACCATCTTTGCACATTTGAGTTTATTGTAGACCCTGAAATTTTAAACCAGCATTAAGTACTTTAGATTGTTCACTGTACTGAAAATGAAAGACACAATGATTGTATGCTCATTATATGTAACTGAATGAACTCAACGAGATTTTTGTCGTTTTTGCGCAGAATTTGATGTAACGTTGAAGTAAAAATTTAACGAACCATTTTAATGTCACGTCTCTGTCATTGTCATATAAGTTGCGATTTTACGTATACCACAAGAAGACTACAAATGTAACAACTGCGGTTCTTTAGGTTCCAGTGAATAACTATTTTAAAAAATGTCTGTCGATATACGGCAAAATTTCGTGAGTTAGTAAAACAAATTACGATCCGGAGAAAATAGAAATTGCAGCTTTCAAATAAATGTTGTAAATTTGAAATTTGTACTCTGATTATCAAATAAATACGGAACTATTTTGTTTGATTTTATTGAGATGCATTGGTAACTTTTACAAAATGCTAAAATCATTGGTTTAGGCCAGGCCAACAAGTGTATCGCGATCGCAATTTCTGAAGCTATATTCGCTTTCATTACCTAAATTATCTCTGCTAGCTATAAATTTTGCCTCATTTTGTGGTTTATGTGGTATCGAAGATGATCTGAGCATTTTTCCGCTATTAGAAATACTAAAAATGTATACTTCAGGAAATTTAACTCCTTTGTCATTTCACTTATGAGAGTTTCTACGAAGAATATACATGCATGAGTTATGCCGTGCTTTGTAACAATGTCCATTTTAAAAGAAACACTTGGGCAGTCGATAATTATCCGAATGTAACGAGAAGAAAGTCATGTTGAACAATGTGACTATACTTTTACTATAATAAAATTGAGCATTTTTGTAAAGCCACTATACATAAATCAAATATAGTCTAAACAATGTACCTACTTAACTTAAATGCGTGAATAATTTATGCATGAATCAAATGCAAATGTGATTTACTGCGAAATAAAAAACATATATAGGTTTGTAATGGTAATAGTAAAGAATGATACCTACTAAAATTTTACAAAATGAAATAATTCCTATACACAAGTTTGTTTTATGTATTGATAAATCAGGTAAAATGATACCATTGGATTTTAATCCGATTTTGCATAGTAAAAAGCTTGTGCAAAAATCGTTTCAATTTGCTTTGTCAATTCACCGCGATCACTAATGAAGTATTAAGTTAAATTGATAGGACTATGGTGCCAAAAAAACTATTCAGGCCATGACCAAATAAAGCTATTATTTTCAAAAAATTTCCTCTAACATCGTTAATATTCAAGAAAGGTAAATTTTTTGTTAACTGATATGAACTGAAAACTGAATTGCTGTGTGAAAGTTTCCGACAATACTTTAAGTACTTAAAACATAATCCCTGCATGCATAGAAAGTACATACAAACATGAAATTATGCTATACGTTATCAAAAACCTTACTTCCCAAAAATAAAGAAGCAATAAATTTTCAGTGGTATTACGAATACGAAGTACTATGAACTAAAGACATCTTTGATCATGGCATGCCTTATTCAGACAACAAGTTCAACTCCACCGATAAATCACTTCGTTAGAATTTTTTCCGCTTTCCAAAGGGAAATACAAGGTGATTGGTTAGGACGTCTAGTATGCCTGAATAGTTGCATTTAAAATTCATTAAATCTTCATTAAAACTATTACACATGTACATTTATAAACGCTTCAAAAATTGAAATTAATCGACTGACCGCGCATAGCGAAAACCTACTTTTGTGTTTTATTGCATTAATACGTAACATTAAAGGACGTCACTTCGTCTAAATTTTCGAATTACTGTTACTATATTTCAACTCTTTCACTACGTCCTCATTTCTTACTCATAGTATATTTTTTGCAAGGCGAAATATAATCTTTTGATTACTTTAAGTCGAACCACATAAACTACAAGTGTGGTTCAGGTATTCAGGATGTACTTCAAAACTGAAATTGCTTTATAACTGAAGGGCTTTCAGTATTATCTAATCGTATTTTTTAACCGTTTTACGTACACAATTTTTTACTACATATAGCTTGATTACTTCAGATTAAGGTTCGTAAAACGACATTACATCAGGAACACAATTAAAGCTAGTTAAATTAAAGGAGGATGACAATCACTTAATTATGAGACGCTGGGTGTGCACTAAGCACGCGTACAGTTTAAACTTAATACATGTACGTATTTTACTTCCATCGTACCATCATCATCCTTGTAATACCGGATATGATCATACATTGGTCATTAAACTAATGAATAAAAGTACTCAGCTTTCAGGAAATATTATCTTCAGATTTTTCTTTGATATTTATTATCAAACTGTCTAAGTACCGTCGCAAGTTCCTCATAATTCGATTTATTTTGTTCTTTATGCTGGAAAATACGTACTTAAATGTACAATAGGTATTTGATGTATAAGATCGTAAACATGTATAATCATTTGAATTCAAATAAATTAGTTGAAATTTAATTTTCGGTTGAACTAAAAAATATGAATTGAATACTAAGTCTTCATTGAACGTTAAATACTGAAAGTGAAATGTTATTAATTACTATTTCGAGAAAGCTTAAGATGGAACTTTCGACCATGGCTAAGTTTCAAAATTGTCACCTTATAAAATAAAAACATGCGTGCTTTCTTATTACGATGATTTTTACATTCACTCACACACATATCCAATGATGGATGAAGTCGCCACGCACCTGTAGTCTATAGTTGTCGTTAACACACGACACAGTTATCAACAAACTTATATTCTTCTTACTAATATGGTTATCTTACTAGTGCGTAATATAATTGTCCCATGATTTTATACGTTACATGTATAGGTATAATGTACAAAAATGACATTTTAGTCATTTCGTGTCTTAGTTAGTTTCTTGTGACATTTCGTTATATTTCAGAAAATTCTTGTGTGTGCTGTAGGTTTAGTCTAGGCAAGGTGTGTCATAGACAGAGAGCACCGTCCTTAAAAATATTAATTTACCAATGTTAAAACTGTCGTGCAATAGCTCCTTCTTTCTATGCCTCGGTCACAGATCTGTAAAAAGGCTTTATACAAGACAAGTGATAGGGCTGATTTAATAAAAAAAATAAAAACTGTCTTGAATAATAATGATAACTTCTTGTGGGAAATGTCGTTAATGCCACCGTATTTTAGTATATAAATATCACACGATCTTGCAGTTAAAATCTAAAAATGAAACTTAGTGATTATAAATGTATGTTATAGGCATCATGTACCATGTCGCGACTCGCGATATATTTTGCATGTACAATACCTATATTTGTTGATTCGTAATTACTAAATGAGTATAGAAGCAGTATATGTAGATGTAGATGTATCTTGTAAAACTATAAAAACTAAAGGTATCTAGGATTTTCTAACAGCTCATCATCATTGTCACACATTTCGCAAATAATAATTGGCTTAGGGCCCCCAACCTAAAACAATATTGAAAAGGCGTTTCGTGAAGATGCGTTCGACGTTGATAAAAAACCATGAAGCATGGCGATAAATAAAGAATATCAAAAGAAAATTTAGGAGGTGAAGTGCTATATATGTTCAAAAATAAGTATGTGTGTAACGTTTTATTGACAGAAAGAGGAGTCATAAACTCAGTAATTTTCTTCCTTTGAGTGGAAGCAGGAAAAAAATAGTTGAGGTCGAAAGTTGTTGAAAGGCGAGGTGTTTGCCAAAAATACTGAACTGATAAGTAACTTCACGTGTCGTGAAATAAGTATATTATATTTATTCACTAGAATGTAAATAATTCTTGTAAGAAATATTTTACATTCTATTAAATATAAATATTTATACTGTGAGTTTATTTTTGTCCATTACTGGTAGAAACTAGTCGATGCATGTATAGTACAATCCTAAATTATGCGGAGTATATGGGTGATTTGATTGATAATATCAGTAGAGTATACATTGCTGGCATTTTACCAACACCAATGTTTAAGCAAATTAAATGAATCCTTGATATTTCTTATATGAATTTTGTCAAAGAAGATTTGCTAATAATAAATTTAGCTCGCAAGAATAATTTGACAATCTACCCAGGCCAGGGGAGTCAACTACCAAGTCAAATTTCCTCAATACTCGTAACTCAATATCATAAAATATGCGAATCTTCATTAATTTTAATGAAACTCGTTTCACCAACGAAAATTTTAAAATGCGAACGAAGAATGAAAAAATGAATACGAG
>JAQFXM010006126.1:0-13714 GCA_034693345.1 Entomobrya multifasciata | reverse complement strand
ATCTTCACTTCACCCGTGTAAACTTTTCAATTCACAACAACAATGTAAAATAATATTGTTTATTAAGTGAATCACGAAAACAATTTATTACTTTCTTCTGAAAGAGAGTCGAGTCAACAAGAATGAGTCAGTTCGTTGGACGGGTAGAAATGGATGGGACATACCAACAACAATGCCTCATTAATATTATTATCCTAGTTCCAACAACAGCTCTCATGGCCATAGCCATTGCCATCATCATGGATACAGAAACCTCTGGTCGCAAGTTATGACATGACTAGTAATAATCTGGTAAAGCACGACAATTTCGTTTCAGTGACAATGAGAATACAGAAACATGTATATATTCTTTCAGGTGCACTTCGAAACATGCTTTCACAGTTTGCTTGTGGTGTATGGTGATGTATTTTAAGTTTTCAAATAGTTTAGTTTATCTCTTCTCATCTCAATTTTTTCATTTTCAAGTCGCTGTCATGTCATTTATTCTTTAAACGTGAACAGAGGATTCACTGTTTAAATACACATGAGAATCATACAACCAGTTAAATTGTAAATGCTTGAAGAAATATAAATTTAAAAACTATTCCCTTTAAAACCGGTAATGCACTTGATTTTATAATATGTTGTGCAATATATTATTAAAAACGGGGAAGGTCACCATATCAACCTCAGGACGGGAAAGAGGCAAGGCATGGTTCAGCGCGTGGATAATTTATTGTCGCTAAGTAATTGCGGAATTATATTTGCAAGTTAATTACAATCATCATTAGCATTCCATTACAATTATAAAAAGTGCAACAACTGTACTCTTTCAATTTATTACGCAAACATGATGGCACATAGCAAGCATTATTTCTTACACATTTTCAGAGGCATCTTGTCAGATTGTAATAAGTATAGTTGGGGCAACCGGAGATTACAAGGTAAGGTTATAATTTCGAAAATGAAGTATCCGTTACATCGAAGATAGAGGAAAAGATTTATTTACGATTTTAAATCACAAAAAGATAGAAACAAATTGATGGGACAAACGGAAAGAACGTTTCTTTTAGAGATTTTGTAGAAGATAACAGAAACCATTGTCGGTTATAAACCCTACACTGACCGTTGTCACTTCACATATTAATTACTAATCTTCGATTTCATAAATTAAAATCAATTAACAGGTAAATGGGTCTGAATTTGCATAAATTTCAACCGTATAAATAAAATATAGTATGATGTAACAGAAACAAGAGAAATATGCAGGAAAAAATTGTTTACAATTTACAACTAACTAATTGAACAGAACATTTTTCATGATAACCTTATCTCTACGTGGCATTATATAATTTACGACAGTCATTTGTTTACATGTTACATTTTTCGACACATGTTTCTCACACAACAGATATTCTATAAATCTTTGATGCATCAACGATACATGTATTTGCGAATCTAAGAAATGATCTTTCTTGGCATAGACTTGAATTACTCTTCATGACTCCCCTGCAATGTAAAGGAAAGGAAACGGAAAGGGATGATAATGAGATCTACATAGATAACAACAGCAAAAAAAGGTAACATATATTACGATTACGGTACGGTTTTAAGGTTTACAATTTTCAAGCTAATTATACAAAGCAACAGCAACAACGCCACATACAAGTGTATGTGTAAAGGAAACGATTAACTTTGTTAAACTCACGAAAAAGGAATATGCGAAAAAATAAGAAGACGAACATATTTTGTGATAAGATTCGACAATGAAGATATATTCTTTTATGACAAGCATTATAAAGCCCTGCTGAAAATTATGTTAAAGACAGCGATGATAACAGAAAAGAGAAAAATTTTATAGTGTGTATTGAATTTATTTAGCGCTTCAAGAGCATAATCTTTAAGCTGTAGCTATAAAATGTACTTAAAATACTATTCTCATAAAATAAGTAAAAGTAGTGGCGTGTGTGTGACTGATGTATAATGACTGACAACTGTAAGCTGCAATTTCGATTTGAAAAATATATAAATATTTTTATAAGATTGTGATTGCGATTATGTATTTGCCGTACAATAATCAGCTTTAAATTGCTTGTACCGCTGCTCTTCTACACGTTAGCACTCGTTAGTTTACTTTACAGAAAGAAATATCAAAGTTCACTCACATAGTACAGTAGAGATCAAACAATGTGACGTGACTGCGTCATATCAGTCTACATATGTATATGCACTTTAGTAAAAAGTCCCTGTTGTATAATAGTAATATCTTATCAAACAAAACTGTATGTCCGTTTCATAATTGTTTTAACTTTACATTTATCTACGTACATCCATAAAAAAAAGTTTATAAGATCAGATCAAATAGATGGACTTGACTTGAAGGTATATTCCGACATAGTGTGTGCGTAAACAGTTTGGGAAGACACACCTTATTTACATAAGAAAAATAAGAATTGCACAATTTCCTCCATTGTAATAATCATAATCACACCATCATCATCGTCACTTCAATTGTCGGCGGCACAATCTTATTGCACCAAAGGCAACCGAACAATATGTGCATAATAAGTCTACTTATTTATGTAAATCTTCTACAAAAGTTTCATTTGTCTCCTTATATTCATCTGATTTAAATCCTTACATTGTAGCCGTTGACTCCGTAAAAACACAACAATGGTACATTGTGCAAAATGGATTATGCATGTATTTATGTATGTACGTCGTACGTATGTTTTATTCAAAGGCTGAAAGTTTTATTTCACCTTTTTATTGTTTTCGAGACGCACAACAAAAATGTTGAATATATGCCGAAAAATGTAATGAAAGGAAAGTTGCCACAGAAGTACCATTATTGACGTTATCATCATCATCCATTGTAAATCATTGACATAATTGTCATGAATCTTGAGTGAAGTTTTTGCAGCATCTTGTAAAACGGCAACAAATTCTTTCTTTTTCAAGTAATTTATTCTTCATGCTCAAAATACAACATTCCAACAGAAAATGGTGAAACAGGTAAACCGTTCGGATAGTAAAACCTGATAAACGATGAATATACTTTGTAAAATTTGTAAAACTATGTGAGCATTTTAGAATAGCTAAATGAATGGACAGGCTAAAATGTACGCAACGTGTCAAACTGCTAAAAATGATGGCAAGTGTGAAAATTATCCTTAGTTTTTTGCTAATGTTCGTGCTATCTTTTCAGAAATTCTTTTAGGATTTTGGAAAGTTGTTTATGCATTCAATTATTTATTTAGGTATTTGCATTTTGGATTTGGACTGATTCGATCGATATCTTCATTACATTGTCGTCATCATAACACATACATTTATACACCACACGCATGATTTCTTCATCTTCTTCACTAATTTAGTTTGTTGTTTGGTATTCACCAAAAATGGAAATTCTATCCATTAGCGGCTTCACAATGATGGAATATAAGTAACATTATCTATTCGGCACTTGTTTTGTATTACGGTGCCAACCTGTAAATTAAGCTATTGCAATTGTTTTTTAAACAATTAGTTTGATTTTGTAACTGATAACAGGTACTTCCCAAAATAGGACCGAACTGATTCACATGTTCGTGAGGAAAAGAGGAGGAATGCAACTTTGGCGTGAGATTTTGTCGTTTTCTTGTAAAATTGCAAGTGAAATTCGTTTTTTTTAAATCCAAAGCAAGGATGTTGCACGATAATAAATGATGAATGAAGAAGGCAAGTAATTGAGTTGAGGTGGAGCCAGTAGTGCATTATTAATAGTTGGCTCATATTAAAATTTAAAGCCCATTTTTATAAAAGAATTGAGGAATGCACGCGAAAAAAGAAAGAATGACAATTGCAAGTCACATTTTATTCCCATTATATATTTTTGAATTTCGAATCTTAACAAGTAAATACAGCGGACGCAAACAATTTATCAACTAAAAAGCCACCTTTTGAAAATCCTACACGGAAGAATTTGAAACATTACCTTACATTGCACGCACTCATGATGCATGAGAGCTTACATTGCATTACAATCAGCTTAATTTAAATTTTCATTTCTTTAGCTTCTTTTTATGACTTTTTTTTGTGATTTCATCCATTCCAATAGCTCATTATTTGCCTACCAAATAATGCAGAAAAAGGTTAGAAGGAAAACGATAATGATGAAATTAAAAAAGGAAAGATAAAATGTTTAAAACTTTCAATAGAAAAAACAAGGAAGCTTTAATGAGGAACTTTACTTTATTTACACTTTGATTCAAAATTTCTCATAGAGTATTATGTCAAAAATATATACTGTCATTGTGCATAAAAGAAAACTTATTTTTGCCATAAAGCAACGCGTGTACACTCATTTAAAAAGTAAGAAATAATGTTTTGCAAATGGGCAATGGTACACATGCTAAAAAATACAGATAGGAATTTACTTTCGGGAAAGAAGGGAAAACAGACAAAATTTATTTGAGATCATGTTGGCTACACCATATTTATCAGCATTTTTACATAAAAAAAAGTCGTTAGATATATTATATGTCCCTACATTATGCTTGTATGATGCACTATTAAAACTGCAATTTATAATATTTAATGAGATTATACTCTAGAGGAAACTTATGCTTTGGAATTTACTACATCAAAAAAGTTGATTCTGATTCTGATGAACAACGTTGAGATGTCGTTTTGTTGGCAAGTGAACATGACGTTATTTCATACAAAATTGTGTTGCAGCTACTTTTTATTCGGTTGCATTAAAAAATGAAATGATTTTCTGTAGTTTTTTCTCCAAATGATCTAATGACTTAAAGTGCAGTGCCATTAAGGTATCTAAACTAACTCATGACAATTACTCTGCTGATTAGTAAAACTAAAAAATATTAACATCATTAACCATGTCTTTATCAAGTTATAAATTTCTTGACTGATATGTGTGCTTATACGTATGAAAGTACAACAAAAACATGCATCTAATTTCCCTTACTACCAAAATCCAAAAATTTAACAGTGGGTGATTTCATTTCTTCTGATGTGCATTTGCTTCATTGAATATATCGAATCCAAAACAGAGCATGCTTTTGGTTTCTTCTTACCTAATTCCTTTGTAACGACGCAAATTGGATTCACTCAAATGAGTAGGCGATTCCATTTTTTGATTCCTTCTTCCACATAGAAATCGTTGGCTTATATTCTTTCATAGCACAAAATAAACAAATAAACTGGTAATAGCAAATAGTTGGTGCTACTATAGCTCTAAAGTCACTTTTAAAGTTAAAATCCAAATTACACAAACACTGTCAATGACCAAAGCTAGAGTCTAACAAATACAATCCAGTTCAAACTTAAAACAAATATTCAAATATTCACTCAATCGTCAATTCCGATGCAAATACAAACCAAACAAAGTAAATTCACGTTGGCAGGGAAATCCAATCCTAATCTCTGATTTGGTTCATCACTCTAACAAAGCGCAACAGTAGACGAAGTAATGTCGTTTTAGTTATTATGATGATGAGAAGATGCGGTCGACAAATGTGTTCTGAACTTCTGCTGATGAAAACCACAAAATTTCATTTGAAACCAGGAACAACAACAGTATTAACTTTCAACAAGTTTGCAGTTTTGATTTTCAATAGTAGAAAAAAATATTTTTCTTAGATTTAATTTCAATTCTTCAAGAAAAACCACTTGTGTACATGAGTTGTATATAAGTACACTTTGCATATAACCTTTGCAGAAGAACACTAAAACTTTTTGATGATGACGCGTTGTGATGGCATCCACCTGTCTTGTCTTGTCTTCAACCTGGAACTGCTTCGAGTGGAATACAACATGCAGTCAACATGTAACCTTACTTTAACATATTTATTTTCCCGTGTATCCCTAGTAAACTTTTAACATGAATGTATTTGACACAAGTAAAAAAAGCTATAATAAAAGTTCTTTTTTTCACTACTTGCTTATCATCATCGTCCTGCTCATCATCACCGTGGTCGTCCTAGGAAAAATTGCGTGAGAACAATGGGAAAAGGGAGAAACCACACACACGGCACGAAACACGGCAATGCAACAACAAAAATCTAGAGTGTGATGCTTAAATATGTTATCTGTATTCACGCAACGCAATGCATGCAATGAAAGGTATTTTATATTCTCAACTTCTTTTTTTCTAAAAGAGAAGCGAACTTTGTAGAATGGTTGTAATGGAGAGAGAGATGATGGGGATACGTAAGAAGCCGAGAACCGAAGAAGAGTCAAGTGAAAAGTTGAACCGTCTCAGGCAACAAAGTCAAGTTATCATGATACATAATATACGTGTTCTCACTGTTTATTGAGGTTTTTCTACTTTTTATTTTAAAAATGTACATGGAATGGTAAAGCAACAGGTTGGTTCAAATGAATTGATGGTTTTAGTTCTTTATACGAAAGGAATATGGTAATAATAACAATAATATTCACATTACTTTGTAGGGAAAAAAGGATGAAGATTATGATACTGCGAAAGTGGAAATGGAACTTTTGTTTGTATGTCTATATATTTTTCTTCTTTTTTTGCTGGAACTAGACTGGTGAATGGTAAAGTCATTAAATGTCTTTTTTGTATCAAAATATCAAACAAAGCGATTGTAAAAGGATCGCAATGAGAAAGGTTTAAGTTTTGTGGGGTAATAATTTTTTATGTCCAGAGGTTAACACACAAACACACCTTTTTACTACGTTGGATACCAAGACCTTCACGGTCAATGCGATTAAGAAAAAAAATTCTTCAGCTAAACTCGAATGAATGGAAAAAATACAGATAAAATGTTTTTCAAATGCGATGAGCAAAATGCAAATGAGAAGCACAACCAAAAACCAAACCACTCGAATTCGTATTACGAGAAAGAATGGAACGAAAATGTATCTTTCATCATTCGTCAACCAATGCAAATATTTTTCAAAATAATTCGTAGTGAGTTGAGAACACTGTGTAGAATGACAGCATACTAAACAACAAAGAAACAGCACACGGCTTTTTTGCTTGATTTCATCAACTAGAATGCTGAATTTTGCTGGTTGCAAACTGGCTTTTTGTCCCTAGAGCATATCAGGAGAAGAGATGAGAAGAGGAAAATGTACACACATTGTTTTTTTATTAATGTGGTGCATAGCAATCAGAGGCAGGTAAAAAAATCTCCACCACATCCATCCACAACGACAACAGCAAGCTTTACAAGAGATAATAATATGGCAAGACGTCGAAGGAAGAAGACGGCAATAGGTCTTTTGCTCTTTCACATTCACTGCATATTATAGATAGGTACAAAAACACGCAGAAAATATTATGCCTTTGAGAATATGTCGAATGTCCACAGTCCACACACACGGCACGGCAACAAAACTATAAGTTATTCAACTAAGGTAGCACAACATACAACAAAATACATGAATACTCCATAGTTTTTAAAATACAATGTATCTTTTAAGGCCTTTTCAGCTTTTGAGAAAGATGAATAATATGTACGTGATGGTTTTTTTACTTTGCAAACCTTACAACAAATCAAATCAGAGAAGTAAGCAACACAGGATATCTCGTCTAGAGGCAAAAGGCAAATGAGTCACTGACTTTTATCTCGAATGTAAGTATATTAGAGAGACGGAGACCACACCGTCATTTAGACCTTCAGTTCAATTCAGTCAAAAGAATGTAGAGAATGATGAAAAATGTTTGTTCACCTCTATAACTTGATTTTCTTTAGTAAACACACAGACTCGCCAGAAAAAACAGAACGTTTTAACTGTCAAATATGAAAAGTATCATGAAGATTTTTTTTAAATGTTCAACTGGATGCTCGTAAATATATTGCAAAACTTTGTAGAAGGTTGGGTAGTAAGTTGGTAGTTTCGCTTTACATCTCTTTCTTTGGTTGGTTTGATGAGAAAAGCAGTAAAGACAGAAAACCCAGGCCTTATTTGACAAATTAAAAAATTTATTCTCCATAAAAAGTGTACAAATTGTTTGTTACAAAATACTCTCAACTTTATGTTCTCTTTTTTGGGCTTTATTTTTACAGTTTTTTTCTTCTTAAAGTTTTTAACTGCTCTCACACTACTTAACTACGTATTACTTAATGCTCTGTTCAAACTTATTTCTCAACCGAGTTGCAAAATAAACAACAATTTTACTTATGGCTTGCATAAACTGCCCTTCCGAATCTAGACTATTCTTTTTTTAAATGAATGCTTCAAAAATACAACTTCCTCCGAACAAAAGTGGAAGAGGAAAACCACCCTTGCTGCCCTGTCTGCAAGGTATATACTAATTTCTTTCTCTGCTCTGGAAATGATGATGATGATGACTGGGTACTACTACTCCCTCCCTAGACAAGGCATCCTGTTCTTTCCTCTTTTTTTAAAAGCATGACTACTATAAATCCCCAGAAGATTATTACGCAGCATCAAGGATTTTAAATAAAAAAATATTTTTATACACCGCATTTTACATAAAAAGGTTACATAATGAGAAAAAATACACACACACACGGTACGCTTAGCTAATAATTCTAACTGGATAAGCTGTCCAACAGTAATATGTAGTACCCGACGATTCCAGACATTAAGTATCACACACATTTTTACGCATTCTGCTTAACATGTTTTCCGCTGCTACTTCTTACAATGTGCATTATTCTCAAAAGGTAAAAGTGTGATAATGATTATTATGATGCAATGTAATATAATGCATGGATGGGTGGATATTACATACATATATACGATAGAGACAGATGCAGTGAAGACGTGATGCTGTGGAGAAACTGGCAGAGTTGCAACAATGTATAAATGCTGGCTCAAAGGGAAATGGATAGATTAGTATGGTATGCAGCATGATTGTTGCGAGTGACTGAGTACTTTTCTACCTTTGAATTGTTACCTTCTTGAGTCCTAATGGGTAGAAACCGTGAAGAGTGGGGATGTGAATAGTCTGAAAGGAGTTCTGTGCAGTGAAACACTCACAGCTTAGCATTACATGAGATCACAACAATGTTGCAACAATACAAGAAAACTGGTACTGAATCTGGCTTGGCTGGATCTGGATATTCAATTGAATAATATATGAAGACACAAACGCAACAAAATATGGACTGGACATTAATGAGAGTGAGAGTATGGGATACTCAGAGGAGGCATTAAAGAGGAAATATGAAAGGAAGGGGGAGTGCGATGCAACACATATTATATCGTCATCGTCATAATCATCATCGGTTTTTTGTTGGATGTTGGGTCGAACCACTACAATCCTTCACCAACCCTACTTATTACTACATGAATATTATTGTTTGGTCTTTAAGTATTTCATTGTTGTTGCAGTAGCAATCAACTCTGCTATCTTTTTTACTACCTTAACTCTCCAACTACCGACGGACGACGATGATGGACCAGAGCGGATGTATATATGATATGTATTTATGTATATAAATGATATGATATCAAAAAAAACTTTACAAAATGTTATGGTTACAAACTCTAGCCTGATTTTGTTTTGAGGGTTTTTGAATCGAATAGTAAGGGAGAGGAGAAATGAACAAGCTATCTCCAATGCGGTTTTCATTGTTATCTAAGGCAACTTTGTTGAGACATAGGTTTACTTTTGATTAGAATGCATTCATATAACTACTTTGTAGCTTCGTGGAACTTTAAAAAAAAAGTCTTTTAGCTTGGTAACTGGCCAGACCAGTTTAACATTGTAAAAATACAGATTTTTTTCGAATATGGCCTCAACTGAACATTAACCGGATGATGCTTTGTCTGACTCAACTTTTCTTTCATAATACGTTGTTTTTTTTTGCAATACTGACAACTCTTGGAATTAAAAAGACTGTGGAGAGGAGGATGCTTTTGGGCACTCTTCTTGTTTACACGTATTACGGGCTGATGCTTTTTCCAGCTCAAGTGCCCTAACTGTAAAATATAAACGAATATAATAATTAAAATCTTTAGAGTTTTTGAATCGAAAAAGCCTGCTGTATTTACAATTCTATTATGTAAATTACTGCAAGGGTTCTGACAATAAACGACAATAATAAATATAAATATGATATTTTATGCTGAGCACTCACTTTTCTTTTCCAATGCAAAATTTTCATGTGCCAGACAGGAAAGACGATATCTTTGGCGTACAATTCGTCTTTCTGCTTGTGGTATACTTTGTACCACGTGGTTAATTAATGTGTTACAGGTTTTCTGTCCGAACAATAAAAGCGCGTTAAAAAATATGGGACATTGTTTTATTTCGAAATTCATTAATTCTTTCTAATCCATGAATTCTTACAAATTCCTTTACTGTTGCCCCAGTCGCTTCACGTAAATTTGCAATTCCTTCTACTAAATTTTGTCGTCTGATTCTTTGGACGTTCGCTTTATGTCGGTTGTAATCAAGCTTAGTAGATCCGGATCTCTGGAAAACCAACACAACCATACACACATGCATAAATATGCATATAATATTTTTTTAATTTGCACAGTCAACGTTAATTTTAGTTTTACTGCGACTTACAACTTTTTTCGTCCTAGAAGCATGCTGACTCTTCGAAGGGATCCGATTGTCGGATCCTTCTTCGGGTTTGTCTTTTTCGTCCTGATTGAAACAAGTTTTTATGCAAAAGATGCAAATATAGTACAGTGTATGTGTATATAGTGAATAGAATACCAAAAATAATAACAACCACTTGAACTTACTGAACTAATATCGTCCTTTGACTTTGAAATAAATAAACTAAAGTTTGCTGCTTCCACGCTGGTGCCAAAGTATTTGGATGCGGTTGCTGTTAAATCTTCCTCCTCTTCCACCTCAATAAACTCCACCTCTACCATCTCATCAACCGAAATATTATTCGATTGAAAACTTTTGATGTCTATGGGAACCTCCATCACCACCTGCAAACTGGGGTACTTTAATATCCCTAGCACTTTAAAACTTTCTAAGTAGCATTTATTGATCAAGTATGAATTACCACCAATCTGATACAAAAAAAAGTTTATTTTCTTGAAAATACAAACAAAAAGTTTAATGAGGACAGAATTTGAATACTGTCATTGTTAGCAAAATTATGTTTCATCGTTTCAAGTAGGTCATTGTCATTTACCCGCTTGTTTGTAGTCTTTGCTGCCAACTAGGTATTTTAAACTGAACACACTTGATGCGTTAAAACAAACTAAAAATATTAAGTCGATACCCGTGTCATCCATTCAGTTTTACTCAACTGCAAACGTATAAGTTTTGACTTTAATGTCAACAACAGGCAACCTTCTTTTTAAAGGAAGTTGATAAAAAATTACCATTATTCCCTTAAAATTGAAAAATAATTAGCTTGAAGTTGCATACATTATTTGAGTCATTTGCTTTTAGTTCTTATAGCTTTAATTTTCGTGGAATCGTGACAAAGCTTCCAGCATGTTATCCCCAAATGTTATTTTAAAAGTGACAATCACAAGCGAACAGTTAATTTTTGGCCTGATAGAGTACAAAGCAAGAGGATGAAATCTTCGGAGAAGTAAGGGCATACATAAAAGTCAGTAGCTTGAATGTGAATTTATTGCTTAAATTTTGTTTACTCAAGAAGCGTCGTTTTCATCGCGTGCTCTTTATAAGATTTAGCTATCATCAAAATTCGACCACCGCACCTATCCCAGAAGCAGAATCAAGCTTATTACTCATTCACGATCCATAGACTTTTTTTTTCAAGGAGTCGCAATTTTTATATAATGTATAATTGGTTTGTAAGGAGATGTAAGATATAAAACGTTTTTCTTTGTTGCACTTATTGTACAACGAGCATGATCTCATTTTTTCATGGTACATGATTATTTGCTCCATGATTAAAAATTACTGCGGAAACATACGCAGCTGTACAGATTTAATCTTTTCAGTTTAAAAAACAAAAGCTGAAAATTGTATGAAGTTGTGATAATAATGATGATGATGACGCATAATATGTATTACTCACCAAAAAATGAACAATCAAAAAGAATATCAGTGAGAGCAATTTTGTGCGTTCTCAAGTCCGTCTCGGTGCATTACGAAAAATGCGTACGGGGGAGTTTGTTTTATATCATCATAAAGTCTGCGTTCTTACCTTCTTTGTACCTTCCGTCATCATCATCACGACCATGATAAACGACGGTAAATTACAATGTACTCTGTTGCCCAGGGGCAATTTCCAGATATACAAAAACCATTTTTTTATCACTTTTTTTCCTTTTTCAGGAATACAGTATTATAAGTACAGAAATTGTTTTGGTCTATATGCAGTGGCGAAACTGAAACTAAGAAAACATACATACATACATAGGTATATACATTTTTTAAATCAGAGCAAAGCCACACCAAAAAATCCTTTTTTATAACTTACATATGAATTTAATAACATGTATGTATGTTCAGGAGCATACGAAATTTGAGAGTTCTTTGACGACGACGGTGTAGCTCTCTCTTCTCTTTTTACCTGTCTGCTGGTAACCAAAAGAACAAAAATTATCCACTTCATAATATGGCACCTGGAGGCATTTAAAAAAGGGAAGAAAAAGGATAACCCTTACATTTCCTTGTCTGTCTGTCTGAACTGGAATGCTCACAACAACATAATAATTTTGTAATCATATATGTAATTATAATCCTGGTTTTTTAATCTCATCATTACCATTGTGCTTGCTCTATACCAGCACTACTGTATCATGTATCACTATATCAGCATAAAACGCCAGCCTAGAGGAGAGGATGAAAGGAAGGGACAGGGAAATAATCTTGATTACATCACCACAACAATGTAAAAAGTTTATATGGGCCTAGACCTAACTTGTAACTGGCCTAAAAAGAACTGTGTATTTTTTGACGGGGAAATAAATATGAGGTGGGTAAAATCATCGCAATCATCATATCATGATGGTATTTACACCCTTTATTCCAAAAAGGGTAAAATGAGCAGCAGAACCAGAACCAGCAGTGTAAAAAAAGATTGACGGAGAAATGAAATGATTCGTTGAATCATTAAAAAGCATATTTCTTAACACATCATCAGATCAAGTTCATTCAAAGTATTGTATATATGTACGCCTTAACACCTTTTACCTTTTCATGATTACCTGAATCACATTTCCTAAATCTTAGGCTGAAACAAAAGCAACGAACATATTTTAAACCTTTCCTAAATAAAATATTTAATTTAAGTTTTTGTTTGATGAATAATTTTTATGATGCTGAACTTTACATTACCAATTACATCTTTTAATTCATTATTTTTGGATTGTGTATCATTTTGCCATACATCATCTACTGCGCTGGCTCTAGGAGCATTTCCAGCTCATCTGGTATACATATTATCTGAATTTCCATTTGAGATTTTCGTTTTGCAATATAATGTAGGTGAATATTCACAGCACCGATGCCTTATTCCAAGACACAAGATTGCTTTTAATGGTAAAAAATGTATGAAACGTTTGTACATGAAAAATGCATCTATTTTTAAACCGAAAGCTGGCATGCATCCGCCGCGTCATATTTTTTTAGCTTGTATCTATGTCGTGACAAAGGACAGCCAATGTCGTTTAAAATTGGTCAAAACTGGACTAAAATACCAACAAACATTGAGGAGGTGATGGACTTTGGAATATTAAAATGGCATACCTTTTCTTATCCACCTTTTTTCACACGGTTATATGCTTAACATAAAAATTTTAATCTCCTTTAAAATAATTATACCCCACTGTTTGTCTC
>JAQFXM010006125.1:0-13717 GCA_034693345.1 Entomobrya multifasciata | reverse complement strand
ACTCCCCAGGTCAAGGGCTATCGATTGAGCTATCGTTTCTGAGGTCCCTTCGGGACCCCAGAAACTATAGCCCAACCTAGTGCTCAGTCTGTATTGTTTACTTACTTAATTTTAATGCACCCTTCCAATTTTAAGCAGGAAATTAATTTTTAATTAGCCGAAAAATGTTCGAAAGTGATACAAGTAAAGTTATTAGTTCAATTCAGTTAGGCAATTAAAGCTGACCTTTTCTCGGTGGTCGTCAGTTCGGCACAGTTGAGTCTAATAATTGTGTGGCCGTTTTTCAAGTTGACCCTAATTGACAGAACAAACATAGTAACTTAATCATCATCATTAATTAATTATTAGCCATGGCGGAATTTGTGCAGTTACGAAAGGAAAAGTGGACAGAGCCATTAAATCAACTTGTACAATTAGACCTTCTGCACCACACCGAGTTCAAGTAAACTAATTATTTTAAACTTTGATTTTTTTAAAAATTAAAATATATTTGGAATTTTGTTTATTTTGTCTGTTGTTGTTATGCAGGAGTATAATCTCAAAGGTGGATGACTACGAGTACAAGATCCAATCGCAGAGCCGGAAGCTCGAGGATATTTTGGAGTACATTCAGTTTGAGTGCAATTTGCTCATGACAATACAAGATAGGAGAAGGGTACTGCTTATTTATTTTTCTCTAACTTTCACCATGAAGATATTAAGTATTTAATTTACAAACAGAATAAAGAATGAGTAATGTTTACATATTTTTTGTAGTACCTGGGCCAGTACGACCACTCGGACAACATTGACAGGTTCATTTACAATGAAATCAGATCACAGTTTGGATCAGCCGAAATTAATTTCACGCACAACATTCACTTTTGGAATGCCAAACTCAAGTTTGTCGCCATGATTGTGGTTAGTTTCATTATTAATTTAATTATGTAATTGTCGTAAAATCGTTAAATATGTACTTAATTGTTTTGGTATGTCGTTCCAGATTAATTTTTTAAGTGACCGTGTATATATTTTTTTAATTCAACAATTTAATATTTTTTAAGGGGGATTATTATAAATAGGAGGTTAAATGTTTTATATGGACCATTTAATTTTTTTATAAGAAAGATTGTTAGTTAGTATATTTAGTTAAAATTAGTTATTTGTTGAATTACCCATTTTAATTTGTTAAAGATACCATTTAGTTTTTTTTTTGCTAAAATAAGCCATTTAATTTTTTAAATGCACAAATTCAATTTATTTTAAATGCACCAGATTAATTTTTTTTTAATGTCTGTTTTGTTTAGTTTCAAAAATTTATATTAAATTATTCCGTTTTTATTGATTTTTTTATTTTACATTATTTTTTAAAAAGTTTTAATCATCTTTTTTAAAAATTAGCCTGATCAAGACAAGGAGAATGAATTTGCGCTGCTGTTCAAGAAAGCGCTGAGCTACTGCGGCCGTGCCAACTTGGAAATCTACAAGAACTGTGTGGAGTACCTGTGGACATTTGCTCGTAAGCCGCCGCTGGACGCCACAAATGCCCGGGGCAAGAAGCGAATAAACCAGCGAAGGAACCTCGCCACCCTCATGAACAACATCAGAAGAATCACAACGGAAGCTGTGAGAAATTTCCCCGAGAATTGTGAAGCGTCAATTTGGGTGCTGACCACTGAGCTGATGTATCTGAGCATTCTCCGCGAGGAACTGGAGTACGCGGACGAGCAGCCCAAAGTCTACATTCCGTACAGCATTCAAGACGAGATTGACAAGTCGAGCAAGCTAATCACTCTCATTTACGACGACCTCGTGTCCAAAAACTCGCAGAATCCCAAAGCGTATATTGAGTTGTTTGAGTCGATAAGGATGCTCCCGTTACCGGAAGCGAGGCAGTTGGCGAAAAAAACGTATGCGAATATCGTGTCGATACGAAACAGAACTCCGGAAATATTCGCGTGGCTCATTGGACGATCGATCGATGACAACAAAGTTGAGTGAGTCAACTAATCACGTTTAAGCTATTTTAATTATATTGCTGTTCTCTTCTATTTTTGTTAAATGTGCCATTTTCCTTATTTTGGCATTCCGCAATATTATTTTGATGCATTTATTTATATATTTTTTTAAAACCATTTTTCAGTGAATTTTTGGAAAGGATCAACCAAGCGTTGTGCCTTAGCACATGTTCTAAAATTAAAATGCTGGAAATGTGCATAGAAAAGATAGAATGCTTTCTGGAGAAATTGTTGGCGGTGGGTGACTCTGATAACTGCTTACCTCAACTTCTTCACTTTTATAGCAAGCTGTTGCATAAGGATAATCTGGAATGGAACCTGGTTTCTTCGGAGGGCCTTCAAGCGAGTAGAGTAAGTCAAACACGAACTTGTAAAAATTAGAATTCATGTGGAATTTAATGACGAAATTATTTTAATTTATTTAAACATTTATTTCATTTGCAATTTTATTTTTAGAAATTTAAATTTTTAATGTGTTTAATTTTTTGGAAATCTCATATCCACTTTTTTAGGCGTTTTACAATTTTTTTCATATTTTTTTAAATGAATAATTTATTTTATTTTAGCAATTTATTTATTATTTTAGATTTTGTATTGAATTATTTTAGAAATTAAGTTTTTAAATTTCATTATTTAATTTTTGATTATTTTAGATCAGTTTCGTAAAAAGACTGCCCACCCTTCTTGATACGCTGCCAGACTACACGCAAGATGAAAAGCTGCTTGAGACCCTGCAGACCTTCCAAAATGATCACGAGCAACATGAGATGGTTCTCCACTTTATAAAAATCTTTCCGTCCAGCTATGTGCTCGTGAAGGAGCGGATCCTTCACATTTTAGCGACCAAAACTGGAGATGAGCTGAAGCCCCTTGTGATCCTCAAATACCTTGAGGGCATCAACTGGGAATACTGCTGCGACGAGAGGGAAAGAGCAAATTTCCTCAAATTCCTCTACTTTGCCTTCCTCAGCTGCCCACCTCTCTCGAAAACCAAATTCTTGGAAAGTTTTCTAAAGATGCAGTCGATTCCGGGGAGTGCAATGAATGAGCTGAAGGTGCTCCACCTGCGAAAGCTCTACTTGGACGATGTGCAGAGCGGGAGGGAGTTTTATGAGAGATTTCGAAAGAGCACAGCCATTCATTGGACGTTTGCTTGTGAGGCGGTCAGAATCGAGAGTGTCGCTTGTCGAGGGAGTCTGGACTATTCGATGACGCTCAGGTTGGCGCTTGAGGACGCTGTCGCTTCAGCCGGAACCTCAACAACTGGTAACTCTAATTATTTTAACTATTTTAACTAATTAAATTTCGAATTAAAAATTAAATGTGTGAATATTTTGCAGAGGGTTGGAAGGTGTGTTACATGTGCCACATGGAGTTGGGTCAAGAGCGTGAAGCAAGTGATCTGATGAGTCGAGCCCTTCAGAGCTGCAAAAGTAAAAGGGATCATGAGGACCTTACCCTCTTCTCCAAACGATTTTCTACACATTTAGCATAGTCTATAAAAATGAGTGCATACGTGCGCGTGCGTACTTGTAATTATCGTGAATAACTGATGCAAATATTATTTAAGTTTACCTAACGTTTATTGTGAATTTTTCTACATGTTTCCCCTTACGAATTAAAATGTACAGTTAAAAGTTAATTATAATCGTTATCTTATCGTTAGTGTGTACATTTAAATAAAAAACGTTACTTTCTTTCATTTTAACAACTATAGTTTAACCATCTTTTCAGTTTTATGACAACAAATTGGGGAAAAGTATTTTTTTTAAACGTAAAGAAAAGTAATTATTTTAAACGAAAAAGTATAGACAACATATTCTCACATTGCCCCAATGTAATTTGGCGGCAAGTCCATTTTGAAAATGAAAAACTGCTCTGGCTCAACGTGCGTACGTACACAGAGTGCAGAATGCATCATGCTTGCTTGCTTTTTATCTTGCCTTGCTTTTGCTTGTCATCGGGCAAGTCAAGCAATAAGCCGGCTTGGTATTTTTTTAGTCAACTCATCACTCATCCATCACATTTTTCTCGTTCGTTCCGTCAGTCAGTTTCAGTTGAGTGTTCGCTCGGTGAGTTTTAGTCGTTAAGTTCGTTAGTCGTTATTGAAAGCAAGCAAGCCATAAAAACTTACCTCGATACTTTCATTCGACAAGTCGACAAGAAAAGCAGTATTGGATTTTCCGTTAATTGTTCTGTGCATATAATTTATTTACACCATTTGCTTGGGTGAGCTTTAATTTTTTTATCCCTTTTTTGGGTGTACTGTACTTAATTTACTTGTGAGAAATTAATTATTTTAACTATATTTAACATAACATTAAGTTTGTGAATTGTATTTGTTTTTAAATAGGAGAGAAAGTATAAGTATAATCGTGAAGAATGAGTGACTCGGCAGCAGCTGGAAGTGGTGGTGTGAGGTGGGTCCCACTTGAATCCAATCCTGAGGTGACTACTAATTATTTTAAACAACTCAGTTTTACTGTTTTATTTCGTGTGATATATAAGTTGCTAATTTAAATGTTATCGTATTTAATAATTTGTAGGTGTTGACCAAGTATTCAAAAATCTTGGGCGCAAAGGCGGGCGAGTGGGTGGACGTGTTTGGTTTGGATGAAGAGCTGCTTGGAGCCATTCCACAGCCTGTGCATGCCGTCATTCTACTCTTCCCAATCTCTGATGGGGTAAGCTAGTCACTTAATCCAATTAGCACTAAAATATTTAATTATGTCACGTTGTAGCTAATAGATGTATTTTTCGTGATCACGTGTTATTTTTTAGTACGATAAATTTACAAGGGAGCAAGATCTGGCGCTGGCTGAGAAGGGACAGGAAGTGAGCAAGAATCTGTTTTACATGAAGCAGAAGGTGGGCAACGCTTGCGGCACTGTCGGAATCATGCACTCCCTTGCCAACAACGCTCATGTGTAAGTTTTAATTTATTTAGCTCAACTTGTCTACAATTTCCAGTGTATTTTTCGAGGGACCGCTCAATTAAAAATAGCAGTTCCTTTTTTGTCACTGGTAGATCAAGTTGTGGTACCGCAAGGGGAGCTTGGCTTTTCCAAATCTAACCTTCCTGTCCATAATACCACTACAATTATTAGATTTAAACTTTAACTACTCTTCAAAGTAAACTTGCTTGTCCACTTAATTAACTGTTAATTATGTTTTTGTAGTGTCAAGTTGGAGGAGAACTCTTCGCTGGCCGAGTTTATCAAGAGCACTGCTGACATGGACCCTGAAGCCCGTGGGCTGGAGCTGGAGAAATTCAACCGCATAGCCAGCGCGCACGAGGAGATTTCTGCTGAGGGTCAAACAGCGCCACCGCCAGTGGACGAGCACCTGGTCACCCACTTTGTCGCCTTTGTTCACAAGGATGGAAGTTTGTACGAGTTGGATGGACGGCGATCTGGGCCAATAAACCACGGAGCGACCACTTCAGAAACTCTGTTGAAGGATGCGGCGGTGGTGTGCAAGCAGCGAATGGCAAGGGATCCGGATGAGTTGCGGTTCACTATTGTCGCGCTTACCACAGGAGACGTTTAACAAAACGATCAAGTCAAAAGTGAGCAAGCAGCTTTAAAAGAAGAAAGAAAAAATGTTTAATTTACCTGATCAACTAGTTCTCATTCTCTTTACACTTTACTTTTATTTGCTACTTTGTTAGTTTAGTTTAATTGTCAATTGTACTTTGTGATGTAATTTTGTTGCACTTTTTTCTGGTATGCTAATTACACTTGCAAATTGTAACTCTCAAATAATGTTCTCAAAAATTAAATGTGTATTTTAATTTTAAACAAGTAGTTGTAAAACGTTGAGTAGACGTGGTTGATGAGTCATGAACTGAAATAGAGCAAAAGTCTGGTACTTGATGCAAAAAATCAGCTAATCATTTCATTAAATTTAAAAGAGTAAACCAAGGGATCAAAATTTCAGTGTGTCAATTTGTTTTTGTCTTTTGAAATGAGGAATAATTGTAAAAGAGATGATGTGAGTATTTTTTCGAAATGATTATTTTTTGCTGAAGTGAAGTGATATTTAGGAAAGAATGTGAATCTGAAACGAATATGTGATTGTAGCGACACTTTAATGGAAAGCGGCACTCGCTAACTGTAAATCAAAATATTGTATGTGAACCGTATTATTGCTAGTAATAAGTTCCTGAAATACCTAAAAAAAAATATGCTTATTAGTTCGTCTGTCATATCACATTATTAAATTGGAAAGAATAAAGCTTTTGATATGCAATCAATAAACATTCAGTCATTATAAAAACGAGTTTAATTTCACAGGACGGGTCAGTCAGTGACCAAATTCATAGTTCCATTATCAAAGTTGCTGTGATACATTTAATTAATCTGCAAAAGCTATTTTCTTTACTTGAAAAAAGCATATATATTTTTATAACACTTTAACTTGCTCCCGAATTAGGTTCAGTTTGATTTGTGGTGGATGTATTTCAGATAATCTCATTTTTTCAATATTTTAATCCATTTTCATAAATATTTAAGTGAGCATTTCTGTTTACTTGTCAAAGATGGAAATACCGCGAGGCGAGATCACCAAAATGGTCTACACTCTTGTTAGTAATTTTGAAGATAATTTATCAGTATGAATTTCATTTTATTATGTACATTTAATTTTAATTACTAAAATGTGTATCTGACTGACTGACTAGATCCGTGAACAGAAGCATGCAGAAGCTGTTGAAATTCTGGAGCAGCTGCTTGAAATGCAGCCTTTTGTAAGCCTAATTAAGTAATTAAATAGCGATGAGGAATTGATAATTGTTAATTTAAAAAATAATATCCAATATGCAGAGCCGAGCTGCGTTGTCCCTCCTCGCCCACTGCTACTTTTATCTTCAAGAATTTGGCGACTCTGCGTATGCGTACGAGCGCCTCGTTAAGTTGTATCCGGAAGTGGCGGAGTACCGTGTGTACTTGGTCCAGTCGCTGTACCACGCCACCCTCTACGAACAAGCTTTGGAAGCGTGCAAGTTTCCCGGAGACTGGGACTCGGTCTCCTCCTCCTCCTCGAACTCTCCACTGGATCATGAGCTTCAAGAGCAGTTCACAAAATTGAAGGCTGCGGTGCAGTACTGCTGTGATGAGACTGCCGATGCCAAATGTCTCCTGGAAAACTGTTCCCAGTTTGACCCCGACACGAGCATCAACCGAGGCTGCATCGAGTACAAAAACGGCAACTTTCGCGAGGCGCAGGATCACTTTGAAATGGCTGCAAAGTCGACAGGATTTGAGCCGAGGCTGTGGTACAATCGTGGAGTGACCGCTTATCGACTTATGGATATCCCAAGTGCGGCTCATTTCGTGGGGGAAATAATCCAACATGGCGTGATGGAGTATCCTCAGCTTGGAGTCTGCTCCGTGTCCGATGGATGGGATGGAATGGCCAGTGTCGGCAACACCAGAATGCTCCATGAGTCGGCGTTGGTCGAGGCGTTGAACTTGAAGGCAGCCATTGAATACGATCTTGGCAAATGTAAGTTCAATTTAAGTCAATGCAACATGATTAATTATGTAAATTAGTGAGAATGTCTATGGTCTATTTTTAATTGTTAAGTTGAAAGTGCGAAAAAGAGCATGACAGATCTGCCTCCGCGGAACGAAGAGGAGCTGGACGCGATCTCTCTGCACAACAACGCCATTCTCAACATGAAACCCAATCCATTGGAAACGCTGAAAAAGTTGAGGTATCTGATGGAACAGGACACCTTTCCACCGGAAACGCTCCAGAATTTGTTGATAATTTATTCGAGGTTTGAGCAGTATGATTTGATGGCAGATTTATTGGCGGTTTACGAGGAATACAAGGACAAGTATCTAAGTCCGGTAGGAAAGTTAACTTAATTGCTCATATAACTGGTAATTAACTTTTAATGGTGTAAAACATTATTTTTGTGTGCAGTTTTTGGCAAGTTTCTTTGAAGCGCTGATCAAGCGAGAGTCGAACACGAGCGAAAGTCTGAAAATGTTTGAGAAATTGTGCAACCAGCTATCAGACAGTTTGCGGAAGATGATAAAGCAGGTGGACGATTTGAAAGTTTCTGGCGACGAGGAAGCTGCAAAAAAGCTGTGTAGTGAGTTTGATGAGATGATAAATCAGTGCTACATGCCCACAATCATGCAAATGGGTAAAATCCAGTGGGACCTTGAAGAGTGGACTGCTGTGGAGAAGGTGCTTCGTCAAGGCGTCGAGTTTTGTGATGACCGAGACTGCTGGATGCTCAACGCTGCCCACGTCATTTTCATCCGAGGTCAAGACTACTCCGAGTCCACTGCTTTTTATGAAGGCGTCACTCGGAAGTATCTCGACAAAATTTTGGAAGTGAGTGCCATTGTCTTGGCTAACCTGTCATGTTGCTACATTCTTGTCCAAAGTAACGACGAGGCGGAGGCGCTGATAAGTCGGATTGAGACGCAGGAGGAGGAGCTTATCAAGAAAATGCCAGAGCTGAAAATGTATCATTTGTGCATAGTGAACCAGGTGATTGGAACCATGTACTGCGTCAAGAAAAACTACTCTTTTGGCATTTCCCGAATTATTAAAAGTTTAACGGACAATTTGTCGGTGAGATTGGGTCCTGACACGTGGCACTACACCAAAAGATGTCTGCTGAGCATGATGGAGGAAACGGTCAAGCAAAAGCTGGATGTGGACGAGAAAATGTTGAAGGATTGTGTGCAATTTTTGAAAAAGTGTGAAGGTATTCTATAAACACTTAACTATAATTAACTATAATTTTAATTCCTCATTTAAAAAATGTTTTAATTGAGGTTAATTGGTTATTATTATGTGAAGAGCATGGGACGTCAGTGTCGAGCGTGGTGGAGGAGACGAATCCCCTCAACGAGCAGCACGACAAAGCATTGCCATCGACGTACGGAAAGAAAACGGTCGCTTATGAGGCACGCTATCTCAGATGCCTTCTCTACAAACTGATCCAGTCATCTTAAACAATTAATTATTAATCAACTTAATTTAGCTTAATTAACATTACTTGTGTGCCTTTCTAGAAAGTGTTTAGAGAAGTACGGATTAAAATGTTATCAATTTTCTGCTTAAAGTTTGAAGGTGTATTATAACTTTTTGTTCATAAGCTCATCACGTACATGCGTCACTTGTTTTTGTTTCAGTTTGTGGGAAAACTTGGAAATTATCAGTTTTTATGTAAAAATTGGTGAGATTGAATAAATTAGTGGGATTTGCAGTGTGAAATACACGCTTAAATACTCATTACGCAAGATATGTTTCAATTTACGATTATATCACAATAACAAGTTTTAAAACTTTGTTGGATGGAAAATATTTATGATAAAATTGGAGTTTCCTGCACTGCAATCTTACATTTTTACCTTTTTTCTAAGAAATATCTGCTGGAATTGAATACATTTTTGTATTTTCCCAAAACGAATTTTTAGTGCCTTTTACATGCTCAATTACCCGATTTAAAAATCATGGCGAATTACGTATTTAGGAAGAAGTTTGCAGCACGAGATTTACATACATTTTTTGTTCTGCTATAAATTCACAAATTATAAGTTGGGATAATTGGAGTGACCATAAAAGAGTAAAACAGACACGAAAAATAAGATTTAAAAAGAATAATGCCAACATCCAGTTCTCTCCAGAGTAGTCCAGACCCAGAGCCCAAAAATCTACTCTTGTAATGCAAATGCATGCAACATGCAACGAACCGTGTAAAAAAGCCAGCACTTTCATGCTCCACAACAATCACACATCTCGGATCAGAGGGATAAAATCATTTTCCCATCTTTTATTCTACCAGACCAAATACTCATCATCATCATCATCGTCGTCGTCAGCGTATCAAATTAATAGTTTGCCTTTTCTACGAGCGACCGACACCGACCTTCGGGGCTCAGTCTTTTTTATTTTTGCATTGCATGTTGACATGATATAATAGCACCACCACCACAATGCATTGCTCTCCTTAATTAAATAAATTTTTTTATACAGCTCAAAAGTAATGTTGTAAATGCGAAATGTCCTGCTGCATGAGTGAGTCAACTGCTCCATTACTAAACCCAACATGTCAAAAGTGATGGTCAACTCAGTTGACTCCTGGTTGAGTTTCAGTCGAGGCTCACATTGCTCCAATCATGTCTAAACTTTTTAAATAAAAAAGATAACATGTTCAGATTGGATTAACATTTTAACATAGTGTTTTACGTAAATAAAGATAATTTCAATTTATTTTAGAAAAAAGAATGAGGACTAGTGGGTGCGTGAGTAAGAAAAGACAAGGTTACTTTTTAATTTTATTTTGCACTAGAAATACTATCAAAGATTTTCATTCCGCTTTTTCCTCTCTTATTCTGCTGCTGTCGTGTTCAGTGTTCTTTCGTATGAAATGAACGCAGTTTTAGTTGTTAGTTGTTAGATAACTGGATATTATCCGGATGCCGTCCATTGTCACTCGATCACGACATCCTTCACACTCATTCTTTCATTCTCATTGTTATCATCATGATTCATGAATGAGCATAGCTTGGTATAGTTGGCATGTTGGATTTCAGATTTGATTCACATTCACATTGCATTCATGGCTAAAAGTTTAAAAGCTTTAAAAAAATACTGGTTCTAATCTTATTGTACATTAAACATGTTATGTTATGTTATATGCTGTGGCTGGTTTAGTACCAACTAACCAGCGGTAATGCTAACTTAATGCTAACTACTGCTTGCTAGATCATTACAGTAATCTGAGTAGAGTAATGAGAATAGAAGAGGAAGTGACAAAGTGATTAAGAGCATTACGGGTTACGCTGCAAAGCCTGCGTGGTTGACTTTTTTTCTAATTCGGACTTTCAAAGTTAATTAAATGAGCATGCAACGAGTGCATAAAAATTTGCTCATGCTTATCATTCAAACGATGAGAACATGCGACCAACCTCTCTTGCGTAATTTTACAATTTAAAACTGGGCGCATACGCTTTGTCAGTTTTTTAAAATGAAACAAAAAGGTATAAAGTTGACAATTTGTCACATTGTCAGCGCAGTACGAACAGTGCAGTGATACGAGGATATATCAACAGTCTAAGGTGCAGTGTCCATGCAAGCCGATATTCTACACAAACTTTATACATGCAAGTTGAATTCTAATTTTTATAAATAGCTAATTGTAAATTTAGTTTGGTTTAAAAAAAACATAACAGTTGAATGTCAGTTCAAAAAAACAATTTGACTATGGCTTGTGATGGAATGACTCATTGAAAAAAGAACAAGAAGATGTTTACCAGAATATGGACAAGCACACGCGTGACTGACGACAAATAGAAACATTTTCTTGTTTTGACAATTTCTTGAACCCAACCCACCCACACATGGATCAGGGCATGAAAGGTCAATGATGATTCATTGCTCATCGCTTTAATTAATGTTTTGATTAGTTTTCTGTTTATTTTCCTTCTCTCTCTTCCCATCTCTGACCATATCGCCTTTTTGTGTTCCAGCGAAAACATTAGTACGAGATATGCGATATGCATGCACACGAGATCTTTTAATTATTTACAAACAAGCTTGAATTTTTGTGATAACTTGAGTCTTGAGTTCAAAGATGTGATGACGTTGTCAGATTTAAAGATAAGTAAATTGTGAATGTTTGAATTTAGCTGAAGGCATCGGCATCAGTTTTATTGGAATAGTTTTCCTTGTAATTTTACATCAGAATTGAATTGTAATGAAAATAAAGAGCCTTTTTGTTAATACACTCGTTTTATATTGAGTTGGGCATCATGACTAGTAATTTCCTCTAAAAAATAATGAATAGGTTGATTCAGTAAAATGTGTAATTAAAGAGATAAACATCAAAGTCAAAGTTTTGCTTGACCATCGCCATGATCGTCTTATCATGACAAGTCAGGAGAGGGGCACAAAAAGACTGGCTATTTTACAAAAGTTTTCCTGGTTATTGCCCAATTATCTCAGTCAATATTCGTCGGCTTCAAAGGACCCTAGTCCATTTGCATACAATCTTTTTTCTTAGTTAAGCGTAAGATGCCTTGGCTGGAAAGTTAACTAATCCTCCGTTCTCACGTGGTCAATTTTAAAAATAAACGACTTAAATTATAATGCTTTTTAAGTGATCAGTGATAACGACATTTACATGTCTACTTAATAAACTGTTCTTTGCAGCCGAGTTTTAGTGTCATTGCCACTACATTGGCATTGGTCGTTAGTATAATAACCAACTCCACTTGTTCAACTCTGTGATTTTGTAGAAATTTTTGGTGTCTGCATCCGGTGGTCATGATTGTGAATTTCGACGTTGGGGAAACTGTTAAATAAAAAGATATAAAATCTGCTGACCAAGCTGCTGTGTAGCAAAATAGAAGTACAATGGAGACGAGCAAGACGAGAACGCCGAGGATATGCATAGTTGGGGCAGGGTGAGACACCATCTTTACTTTATTTTAAATTCCAAAAATATTTATTTTTCAGATAAATACAAGTTATTTATTTTAAATCTTGTAGATTTTCTGGCCTTTGTATGGCAATCAATCTGAAAACTAAATTAAATCTGGAGTCGTTCACAATTTACGAGGCTTGTTCGGAAGTGGGTGGCACGTGGCTGGTCAACACGTATCCCGGATGTGCTTGTGACGTGCCTAGTCACTTGTATAGCTTCTCCTTTGCTCCCAAATACGGTAATTACCAAGAATAAAATAGTCACTCCCCACCTATTTTAATCGAACAAAAATTCAATAATTTTTTTCCATCGGATTTTGATTTTTGTTAGACTGGTCATACACGTTCTCGCCTCAACCAGAAATTCTCGAATATACGAAAGGTGTGACACAACAATTTGGGATTTATCCCCACATCCGATTTCATACGAAGGTGCAGTGCCTTCGCTGGGATGACAGGGAATTTAAATGGCACGCCACCATTTTGAATACAAGAACAAATAGGGTTGACTATGAGGACTTTGACATTGTGTACGTCTTCAATAAACTGATTTAGTCATGGACCACTCTCTTCAATCTCAGTTGTATTTTTTAATTGATTTTGATTTTTGAAATTTTGATTATCTGTTGAATGTAGGATTAACGGTACTGGAAAAATCCGTATCCCGCACTATCCTCCGGAATATCTCAACTTTCAAGGGCCCCTTCTCCACTCGGCCGAATGGGATCCCTCAGTGCCGCTCTCCGGGAAAAGGGTTGGCGTAATAGGCACAGGTGCAAGTGCTGTCCAAATCATAAATGCTCTCGCCCCTCAAGTTGGACAATTGACAGTGTTCCAACGCAAAGCTCCCTTCATCATCCCTCGCATGCAAGTGCAATACTCGGAAACCGCCAAGTGGGCATTTTCTTCGATACCCGGCTTGTATCATCTGAGCAGGATTTCCATGTTCCTCATCCATGAACTGATTTATGGTGCCACCAGACATGAGTCCTTTTTCAACAAATTTGGTACAAAGCTAGCTCGATGGTACCGCAACTCACAGATTAAGGATCCCGTTTTACGAGAAAAAGCAACGCCAGACTATGCATTCGCCTGCAAAAGAATTGTGCTCTCCGAAACTTATTACTCCACACTGATCAGAAATAATGTGAAACTGGTCACTTCCAAAGTTGAAGCCGTGGAGGGGACCACTTTGAAAACGAAAGATGGAAAGACTCATGATTTGGATGTGTTGGTTCTTGCGACAGGATACCAACCACATGACT